>JBBGZY010003888.1:0-27089 GCA_037952925.1 Lithobates clamitans | reverse complement strand
CACGTCGATCGTCACACATCGATCATCACACATCGATCGTCACACATCGTTCTTCACACATCGATCGTCACACATCGTTCTTCACACATCGATCGTCACACATCGATCGTCACACATCGATCTTCACACATCGTTCTTCACACATCGATCGTCACACATCGTTCTTCACACATCGATCGTCACACATCGTTCTTCACACATCGTTTCTTCACACATCGATCTTCACACATCGATCGTCACACATCGGGGGAGATTTATGAACACAGGAGAATACAGAATCTGGAAGCTGATTGGTTGCTCTGCACAGCGGCACCGGATTCCACATCCCCTTTGTATCTTCTCTGATCTTAGAGGGGGGAGGGGGGGCTGCCTTGGTTTTCCTACTTTCAGGATTTTTTCCTGCCAGTAACTCACTTCCTGTCCTAGAGTCCCCATAATGTATCCCTTTGTTGTCACCCGAGGACAGAACTACAGAACACCTCCCCCTTTCTTCATCCCCATAACATAGACAGAGGTATTCTACACTCCTAACACACGTCCTGTCCCAGAGTGACAACAATCTATCACTGTGCTGTATCTATGGAGGAGTAACATTGCCACCCTATGGCAGCACTACAGAACACCTCCACCACCCCTCTTTCCAATAACATAGATGGAGGTATTCTGCACTCCTAGGGGGACAACACACATCTACTGTACTATATCCCTGGAGGAGCAGTGTTGTTACCCTAGGACAGAACTACAGAACACCTCCCCCTGTCCTCATCCCCATAACATAGACAGAGGTATTCTACATTCCTAACAGCCTTCCTGTCCCAGAGTGACAACAACTCACTGTTCTCTATGGAGGAACAGTGCTGCCACCTTAGTATGGGACTATAGAACAACTCCCCTATATTTTTTTAAAAACAGGTAGAGCTTTCTATTGGTGGTATTTAATCACCTCTGGGGGGGGGGGGGGTTATTATTTTTTGTAAAACAAACGAATTTTTTTTTGCAAATAAGGCCCCTCCCACAGCTCTGCTCTCTCTCCTTGTGCTGGGTGACCGGTCTTGTCTCCGCCCTCTCCTGTAGTTTTCTGTAGTGGGTGGAGCCTTTCGGGCCCCTCCCACAGCTCTGCTCTCTCTTCTTGTGCTGGGTGACCGGTCTTGTCTCCGCCCCCTATAGTTTTCTGTAGTGGGTGGAGCCTGGTGGGCCCCTCCCACAGCTCTGCCCTCTCTCCTTGTGCTGGGTGACCGGTCTTGTCTCCCGCCCCCTCCTGTAGTTTTCTGTAGTGGGTGGAGCTTACCGGGCCCCTCCCACAGCTCTGCCCTCTGATGATGTCACTGTGTAATATCCGGGTCGGTGTGCTGAGAACTTGTCGTTTCCATATACAGGGTGACAACGCAGGGGATCGATTGTAAGACAGGGACAGAGCGTTGTCACCCTACAACAGGAAGTGCCTCCATGGCGCGATCACTGCAGACATTTTAATTACGATCGATGTGACACGCGGGTCTAGCGAGTTTCCTAAACGTGCGATTTTGTGCATGTTTACCAAACGTTGAGCTGTGATTGGAGGGGGGTCCAGGCACAGCGCCCCCCGGTGGGATCTCTTTATAAACGATCCACCCGCGGAAGTTGCAGTTGCGATGGTATTGACAATGCCGGTGTGATCCGTCATCGGAGAGACGCTCGCTAAACGCACGGTCTTCGTTGGCAGGGAATGCCCCCCCCATGTCCTTTGTGTGTCACCGGGGTGGGGGGGATCTGTGTCAGGCGGGGAAGGGGTTAAAGTCGCACGCCGTACCACCCAAGACTTCTTCTAATCATGTATTATGTCCTTTGTCCCGCCGATGAATGGCTCCTTTAAGATTTTTGGGGGTCTTTTGTTTACACTTTTTGTTGTGGGTTGTGTAGCGGGGGAGGGGGGGGGGGTGGCAGGTGGCCGGTCAGTCGGGGGGCCAAACTCTTTTCTTCCCACCGATGGGGGGGGGGCTTCGCTCTCACAAAGTTACAAAATAAGCCGCCGCAATGTTTGCTAACATCGCGCCCCCCGAAAGTGACGCAGAGAAATCGCCGGAGACAACCTGAAATAAGAACTGTCAGTTCTCCGGACCAGATACAATGTATGTCTCCGCCTTCCCATGGAGGCCCCTCCCACCTCTGCGCCGTGGCAGCTTCTTTTCTGCATTAAAAAAAAACACGTGAACGTGAACGCCCCTCCCCCATTCAAATGGATTGAAAACGCATTTTTAAAGCTTTTTTGAGCCTTTGGTTTTTTTAGAGAAAAATATAATTTCTCTCATTTGTTGTTGTTTTTTTTATTGATGTTAAAATATAAGATTTGTACAAATCGTATCAAATACAAATATAACTCGCTATCAGTGAATGTATTGAGGGCTTTGTAATCGGATCATCTTTACATCAATTGTTTATTTGAATTTATGTATCAAAATCTATTTTGATTCCATTCCTATTCTGATCCCTCCTGTATTGATTTGTATTGATTTGTATTGATTTGTATTGATTTGTATTGATTTGTATTGTCTGTCCTCATGTTGTAAAGCGCTGCGTAAACTGTCGGCGCCATATAAACCCTGTATAATAATAATAATAATAATATTATTTAATTCAAGAGAAAAATAAATTTGAGGGTCTCTAAAAATACTCTTCTAAATATTTATAGTAACAGAAATGAAAAGTAAAGAGAAGGAAAGAAGAGTCAATAAAATATAAGAATCAGAAAATGTAGATCTGACCCACGGCTGCCATCTTTTATTTCCTGTCTTCTCTGATCTCCATACATTTGAGGAGATTTATCTCTTCCAACCATCGTGAATTGGAGGTGCGGCGGCGGCAGCGGCGGCGTTTCTCCGGTGTTTTGGTGTCACTGTTTTTGCTGCTGTGATTGAGAATCTGGTCGGAGTTTTTGTATTTTTTTGGTAATATTTATAAGACCGCAAGAAGCGTCTAATGAACGTTCGTTTTTGTGACGTGTTTTATGATCATTGATTACTTTGTTGCTGTTTTTCAGACACTTTTATTATTTATTGATTATTTATTGATTATTTATTGATTATTATTATTACTTGTAAAGTGTTAAGTCTCCGTTCACATCTCGGCGTCCCGAATCACGGCTGAATCGCGGGACATTCCATCGCCGTCACTTCCAATGGCACCTCCATAGCGTCACCATTTTGCCGTGATTGTCGCCCAACAAATAAATAGTAAGTAAAATCTTCATTTGGGCGACTGGTGATTCTGATCACGCGATTTTTACCGCGATTTGTTGGAAGTGCCGAGGATTACAAGCGCGTCCCGCGTGATTCGGGACGCTGAGATGTGAGCGGAGCCCAAGGGGTAGAGTCTAAAGGTTAGGGGTTCATTTATTTATTATTATTATTTATTTTGTTAGGTGAATATTAGGGTAAGGGGTGAATATTAGTGTTGGGGGTGAATATTAGTGTTGGGGGTGAATATTAGTGTTGGGGGTGAATATTAGTGTTGGGGGTGAATATTAGTGTTGGGGGTGAATATTAGTGTTGGGGATGAATATTAGTGTTGGGGTGAATATTAGTGTTGTGGTGAATATTAGTGTTGGGGTGAATATTAGTGTTGGGGGTGAATATTAGTGTTGTGGTGAATATTAGTGTTGGGGTGAATATTAGTGTTGGGGTTAATATTAGTGTTGGGGGTTAATATTAGTGTTGGGGGTTAATATTAGTGTTGGGGGTGAATATTAGTGTTGGGGGTGAATATTAGTGTTGGGGTGAATATTAGTGTTGGGGGTGAATATTAGTGTTGGGGGTGAATATTAGTGTTGGGGGTGAATATTAGTGTTGGGGGTGAATATTAGTGTCGGGGGTGAATATTAGTGTTGGGGGTGAATATTAATTTTGGGGGTGAATATTAGTGTTGGGGGTGAATATTAGTGTTGGGGGTGAATATTAGTGTTGGGGGTGAATATTAGGGTAAGGGGTGAATATTAGTGTAAGGGGTGAATATTAGTGTTGGGGGTGAATATTGGGGTTGGGGGTGAATATTAGTGTTGGGGTGAATATTAGTGTTGGGGGTGAATATTAATTTTGGGGGTGAATATTAGTGTTGGGGGTGAATATTAGTGTTGGGGGTGAATATTAGTGTTGGGGGTGAATATGGGGTTGGGGGTGATATTAGTGTTGGGGTGAATATTAGTGTTGGGGGTGAATATTAATTTTGGGGGTGAATATTAGTGTTGGGGGGTGAATATTAGTGTTGGGGGTGAATATTAGTGTTGGGGGTGAATATTAGTGTTGGGGGTGAATATTAGTGTTGGGGGTGAATATTAGTGTTGGGGGTGAATATTAGTGTTGGGGTTAATATTAGTGTTGGGGGTGAATATTAGTGTTGGGGGTGAATATTAGTGTTGGGGGTTAATATTAGTGTTGGGGGTGAATATTAGTGTTGGGGGTGAATATTAGGGTTGGGGGTGAATATTAGTGTTGGGGGTGAATATTAGTGTTGGGGGGTGAATATTATGTTGGGGGTTCGTTTTTTTAATGTATTGTTTTGATTTATTTTCATGTAATTATTGCTTTTGAGTGTAATAAGTGCTGAAGAATTTGGGATAAATCCCTCGAGTTGAGCGTTTTAAGGCATTTCTATGGAAGAAAAAGCTCTTTTTTTTAATGCTCCAATCTGCGGAATGCGACTTCCAGGACTTTTCATGCGTTTTGTAGAGGAGATGAGATCCGTCTCCATAGAGAAGAATTGAATTTTTCTCCTCCTGTGTTTTGAAGCTTCCAGCCTCTGAAGGGCGATCTGACAGACGCAGGTTTTGTTGTTCTTTAGAGGATTGGGTGTGGATGGCGATTATCTGTTCGATGCGTTTTGGTGCGTTGCTAGTGACTTCAATGGGCCGCCCAACGCAGTAAAATGTAAAAAATAAAATATCCTGCGTTGTTCTCTGACAACAAAGAGATGGAGAGACGCATTTATAATGTGGGGAAGCTGGAGACATGCGTCTTGGTTTGCTGTAATGCGACCATGCAGGAGCGGCGGTGTGCGTGCGTTTCCATGCGTTGTGTGAAGGGCAGCCCTTCTCATTAGTATGCGGGAGGAACAGGCAGACGGCGAAATCACAAAACCTTCCACAAAATTGCTGAACTGCATGGTGGCGCCGCACATGAAAACGCATGCGCTAGCAGATGATTGGGGGTGCCATGCATGTTGGGAATCACGTGCTGTACCGACACGCATAGAAACGCACAGGCATGTCATATGTCGGGTTCACCCCATACATGCGTCACCTGACATTCACGTGTTTCCATGCGTTTTTTGCACGTTGTGGCTTATATTTCATTGGACTGTCCTCCCTGCAGGAAAGAAATCTCCAACCCGTCTTAAAAATCGCACCGCCTCCTGCAGTTTGACACGAGAACACATGCGTTTGCAGATGCATGGCAGTGCCATTAGGAATTAGCCTGCTAGATGGCAGTGCGTTTCTGTGCGTTTCTGTGCGTTTTACCAGAGTAAGACGTCACTCAGACAGACCCGGTGCTCCAGAAATGTTTGTAAACGTGTGTGGCCTCAGCCACGCCCCGGACGCATATTGCCACGCCCCCCGGGTTAGGGGAGGGTCAATGCCAAAGGAAACAATGTATGTGTGAGCGCAGAGGTGCGTTTTTTGTAGTGGTAAGCACATGCGTTGTTATGCATTTCCTTTGTGAATTGACATGCGTTATTGACGCACATTGGCGCATTTTTCACGTTTGGATTTGGATTTGGAGCGGGCGGCCATTGATCGACGATTTTTATTACCTGTCGCCAACACATCAGAACCATGTTGTGTGCGTTTTTATGCGTTGCTGTTGACTTTTAAAGGGCCTTCCAAAGCGCTAAAATGCCCCCCAAAAAAGGGAAACGTATTTTTTAAAACTCACCACAACGCATGGATGTGAGCGGACTCCATTATTCATATACAGGAAGTGAACGTTCCATCAGATTCCATTGGCCTTAAGGATTCAGTCACAATACAAATCGCACCAATGTGTGCTTCTTGTGCGTTTATGTGCTCTGCAATACGGCACGCATGTCAGAGAGAGCGGACATTGATGCATGACAAGGCACCCGCCAAACGCACATTACAGACGCATGACCCTCAGAGCGTTCCATTCATACAGCGATTTATCAATATGCAATATAAATCACCTCCAATATAAAAAAACCATTCGCTGTGGGAATGTCTCAAGCATTTGTCATGAATAACCTCCATATTGTGTCCGCCATGTTTGTTTCCTGTGATCAGCAGCTCCATCTAGTGGTCACATCGCACTTTATTCCCCTATTGAGGAGTTTTCTGGACACTAGATGGAGCTGCTGATCACCGGAGGATTATTTCTATCTTCCAATAGTAATTTGTTTATAAATAGACCTTGTGATGTATCTGTAATCCACGCCCCTTTTCTGTTGGGCTTTGCTGATTGGGTGCTTGGAATGGATACAGAAGAGACAAATGTCACTCTAGGATTTTGTTACTTCGTTTCTTCCTGGAACTTCCTGAGGAAGTAGACTGCTGGTCCAAGAAACGCGTAGACTTGTCTCATCAGTTCCTCCTCCATGATTGGCTGAATACAGAGAATGTTCTGGACCAGAAATATTAATGATGGGAAGTATGATATGTAGGATGGGGGAGGGGAGGAGTCCCCCCACATTGGTGAATACGTCACACAGACATTGGATCACATGTTTCTGGCTCATTCACAGATAAGCGTGTAAAAATCCTGGGCAGAACTGCGCAATTCTACCTGCGACTCCAGAATCCCAACAAAACGCAGAACATGCAGCAGGTGTCGCCGCAGTCTGCTGTGTGCGGTACACTGTGTGCGGTCTGCTGTGTGCGGTCTGCTGTGTGTGGTCCGCTGTGTGCGGTCTGCTGTGTGCTGTACACTGTCTGTGGTACACTGTGTGAGCTGTGGGTCCCACCTCCACACAGTGGTGCAGCGGGGGGTACAGGGGTGTAGTGGGGCGGCACAGTGGTGTAGTGGGCGGGCACAGTGGTGTAGTGGGCGGCACAGTGGTGTAGTGGGGAGCACAGTGGTGTAGTGGGCGGCACAGTGGTGTAGTGGGGAGCACAGCGGTGTAGTGGGCGGCACAGTGGTGTAGCGGGTGGCACAGTGGTGTAGCGGGTGGCACAGTGGTGTAGTAGGGCAGCACAGTGGTGTAGCGGGCGCTACAGTGATGTAGTGGGTGGTATAGCATGTGGCACAGTGGTGTAGTGGGGCGGCACAGTGGTGTAGTGGGGCGGCACAGTGGTGTAGCGGGCGGTACAGTGGTGTAGCGGGCGGCACAGTGGTGTAGTGGGTAGCACAGTGGTGTAGTGGGTAGCACGGTTGTGTAGTCGGGCAGCACGGTGGTGTAGTGGGGCGGCACGGTGGTGTAGCGAGCGGTACAGTGGTGTAGCGGGCGGCACGGTGGTGTAGCGGGTAGCACGGTGGTGTAGAGAGTGGCATGGTGGTGTAGTGGGCGGCACAGTGGTGTAGCTGGCGGCACAGTGGTGTAGTGAGTAGCACAGTGGTGTAGTGGGTAGCACAGTGGTGTAGTGGGTGGCACAGTGGTGTAGCGAGCGGTACGGTGGTGTAGCAGGCGGCACGGTGGTGTAGCGGGTAGCACGGTGGTGTAGCAGGTAGCACAGTGGTGTAGTGGGCAGCACAGTGGCGTAGCTGGCGGCACAGTGGTGTAGTGAGTAGCACAGTGGTGTAGTGGGTAGCACAGTGGTGTAGTGGGTAGCACGGTGGTGTAGTGGGGCGGCACAGTGGTGTAGCGGGGCGGCACAGTGGGGTAGTAGGGCGGCACAGTGGTGTAGCGGGCGGTACAGTGGTGTAGTGGGTGGTGTAGCAGGCGGCACAGTGGTGTAGTGGGTAGAACAGTGGTGTAGTGGGTAGCACAGTGGTGTAGTGGGTAGCACAGTGGTGTAGTGGGGCGCACAGTGGTGTAGTGGGGAGCATGGTGGTGTAGCGAGTGGCACGGTGGTGTAGTGGGCGGCACAGTGGTATAGTGGGTAGCACAGTGGTGTAGTGGGGAGCACGGTGGTGTAGTGGGGCGGCACGGTGGTGTAGTGGGGCGGCACGGTGGTGTAGTGGGGCGGCACGGTGGTGTAGTGGGGAGCACAGTGGTGTAGTGAGTAGCACAGTGGCGTAGTGAGTAGCACAGTGGTGTAGTGGGTAGCACTGTGGTGTAGTGGGTAGCACAGTGGTGTAGTGGGTAGCACGGTGGTGTAGTGGGGAGCATGGTGGTGTAGCGAGTGGCACGGTGGTGTAGTGGGCGGCACAGTGGTATAGTGGGTAGCACAGTGGTATAGTGGGTAGCACAGTGGTGTAGTGGGGAGCACGGTGGTGTAGTGAGTGGCACGGTGGTGTAGTGGATAGCACAGTGGTGTAGTGGGGAGCACAGTGGTGTGGTGGGGGGCACAGTGGTGTAGCGAGTAGCACAGTGGTGTAGCGGGGAGCACAGTGGTGTAGCGGGTAGCACAGTGGTATAGTGGGTAGCACAGTGGTGTAGCGAGCGGCACAGTGGTGTAGCGGGCGGTACAGTGGTGTAGTGGGTGGTGTAGCATGCGGCACAGTGGTGTAGTGAGTAGCACAGTGGCGTAGTGAGTAGCACAGTGGCGTAGTGAGTAGCACAGTGGTGTAGTGGGTAGCACTGTGGTGTAGTGGGTAGAACAGTGGTGTAGTGGGTAGCACGGTGGTGTAGTGGGGAGCATGGTGGTGTAGTGAGTGGCACGGTGGTGTAGTAGATAGCACAGTGGTGTAGTGGGGAGCACAGTGGTGTAGTGGGGGGCACAGTGGTGTAGCGAGTAGCACAGTGGTGTAGCGGGGAGCACAGTGGTGTAGCGGGTAGCACAGTGGTATAGTGGGTAGCACAGTGGTGGCATGGTGGTGTAGTGGGCGTAGCTGGTGGCACAGTGGTGTAGTGAATAGCACAGTGGTGTAGAGGGTAGCACAGTGGCGTAGTGGGTAGCACGGTGGTGTAGTGGGGCGGCACAGTGGTGTAGCGGGGCGGCACAGTGGGGTAGCGGGGCGGCACAGTGGTGTAGCGGGCGGTACAGTGGTGTAGTGGGTAGCACAGTGGTGTAGTGGGTACCACAGTGGTGTAGTGGGGCGCACAGTGGTGTAGTGGGGCGCACAGTGGTGTAGTGGGTAGCACAGTGGTGTAGTGGGTAGCACGGTGGTGTAGTGGGGCGGCACAGTGGTGTAGTGGGTGGTGTAGCAGGCGGCACAGTGGTGTAGTGGGTAGAACAGTGGTGTAGTGGGTAGCACAGTGGTGTAGTGGGCGGCACAGTGGTGTAGCTGGCGGCACAGTGGTATAGTGGGTAGCACAGTGGTGTAGTGGGTAGCACAGTGGTGTAGTGGGTAGCACAGTGGTGTAGTGGGCGGCACGGTGGTGTAGTGGATAGCACAGTGGTGTAGCGGGCGGCACAGTGGTGTAGCTGGCGGCACAGTGGTGTAGTGGGTAGCACAGTGATGTAGTGGGTAGCACAGTGGTGTAGTGGGTAGCACAGTGGTGTAGTGGGTAGCACAGTGGTGTAGCGGGGGGCACAGTGGTGTAGCGAGTAGCACAGTGGTGTAGTGGGGAGCACAGTGGTGTAGCGGGGAGCACAGTGGTGTAGCGGGTAGCACAGTGAAATAGTGGGTAGCACAGTGGTGTAGTGAGTAGCACAGTGGTGTAGCGGGGGGCACAGTGGTGTAGCGAGTAGCACAGTGGTGTAGTGAGGAGCACAGTGGTGTAGTGAGGAGCACAGTGGTGTAGTGAGTAGCACAGTGGTGTAGCGGGGGGCACAGTGGTGTAGCGAGTAGCACAGTGGTGTAGTGAGGAGCACAGTGGTGTAGCGGGGGGCACAGTGGTGTAGCGAGTAGCACAGTGGTGTAGCGAGTAGCACAGTGGTGTAGTGAGGAGCACAGTGGTGTAGTGAGGAGCACAGTGGTGTAGCGGGCGGTACAGTGGTGTAGTGGGTGGTGTAGCAGGCGGTGTGTCGGGTTCTCGGTGTGTCGGGTTCTCGGTGTGTCTGTGTCGGGTTCTCGGTGTGTCGGGTTCTCGGTGTGTCGGGTTCTCGGTGTGTCGGGTTCTCGGTGTGTCTGTGTCGGGTTCTCGGTGTGTCGGGTTCTCGGTGTGTCGGGTTCTCGGGGTGTCGGGTTCTCGGGGTGTCGGGTTCTCGGTGTGTCGGGTTCTCGGTGTGTCGGGTTCTTGGTGTGTCGGGTTCTCGGTGTGTCGGGTTCTCGGGGTGTCGGGTTCTCGGTGTGTCGGGTTCTCGGTGTGTCGGGTTCTCGGTGTGTCGGGTTCTCGGTGTGTCTGTGTCGGGTTCTCGGTGTGTCGGGTTCTCGGTGTGTCGGGTTCTCGGTGTGTCTGTGTCGGGTTCTCGGTGTGTCTGTGTCGGGTTCTCCGGGTGTCGGGTTCTCGGTGTGTTTGTGTCGAGTTCTCGGTGTGTCGGGTTCTCGGTGTGTCTGGTTCTCGGTGTGTCTGTGTCGGGTTCTCGGTGTGTCGGGTTCTCGGTGTGTCGGGTTCTCAGTGTGTTGGGTTCTCGGTGTGTCGGGTTCTCGGTGTGTTGGGTTCTCGGTGTGTTGGGTTCTCGGTGTGTCTGTGTCTGGTTCTCGGTGTGTCGGGTTCTCGGTGTGTCAGGTTCTCGGTGTGTCGGGTTCTCGGTGTGTCTGTGTCGGGTTCTCGGTGTGTCGGGTTCTCCGTGTGTCGGGTTCTCGGTGTGTCGGGTTCTCGGTGTGTAGGGTTCTCGGTGTGTCGGGTTCTCCGGGTTCCTCTCACACTACGAGGACCTGCTGGTAGATTCATTGGTTTGGCTGTATATGGATGTGAATTGGGGCCCCTGGATTGTGGGGCTCCTCGAGGGTCGATCGATGTCAGTTTGCTGTGTGATGTATTTGTGGAGCGCTATAGAAGTACCTACACAATGTACGGGGGTGGGGACGATTGTAGCCACGCCCCCTCTGGACGCGGCGATGTGAATGAGCCCCAATTTTTTTTTGTATATTTTGACTGTTTTATAATAAATGGAATAAAGATCATTTTTCTGTCCAGATCCGATACAAATAATATTAGAATCCCGTTTTCTCGGGCGCCATCTTTTCCACGCCTCTACATTCGCACTTCAGCGTCTTCTTTCGGGTTTTTTTGCTCATTTTTTAGAGCATTTTAATCGTTGTGCCTTTCTTTCAGCCAATGGGAAGCGAGTGTTTGGAAGGAGGAGAGGCTCATAAAGGGCGATTTCAGACGCACCTTATTAACCCTTCCCCCGCCACGCCGGCGTCCCGCCCTGAACAGAAACAATCGGCTGGATGCGTTCTGATGTTTGCAGCGTGAATTACATTTTCTTCTGGAAATGACGGCACCGTTGTGAACGATGTCATCAGAAATCATGTGACGGACTTTCCATGCGTTTTTGAAGCGCACTGCACGTGGTGCGAAGAGGTCCTGATAGGAAAATTCGATCGTTCTGTTTCCGTGGTGCCACTTCAATGCGACTCGAGGGCCACAGAGTGTAAAGTTGCATGAAAATCGCAAATCGCACTGCAAAGTATCATCTGAATCTGCAGAGATGTGAACGGGGCGCTGATGTCGGTTCTGAGCGCCGGTTTCACCGCAGATCTCGTTTATTGGATCGACGTTCTCATCGAACGTTTCACTCAATGCGTCTATTCTATAAATGGGGGAGGGGCTGCGTTTTGTAGTCGTTGAATCATGGCGGATGTGGTCACCGGCTCGGAGAGTGACAGCGCCTGGCACTGTGCGGGGGAGGGGGGGACCCCTGAACCCCCCAATTGTCCCCCCCCACCCGTGGGGCACCCCTCTGCCAGTCCCCGGGGGGGTCCGGCCACCCACCCTGCACCCAGGTAACGAGGATGGAAGCTGCGATAATGAAGGACGTATCTATATAGAGGAGAAGTGAAGAATTAGCGCCCCTCTCCTCCTGTGTTCCCAACTCGCTGGGTGGTCTCCCTCCTCCCGCCTCACACACTGATTACACTGTCAATGGCCGCAGGAAGTGGGGGAGGGGGAGAGAGGTGAGTGCCGCCTGTTTAACCGGCTCCTGTTCTGTGATTATTAATAGAAGAAATCCTTCCAGCATTCATGGGGCCCGGAGACTGGGGGGTAAAATCTCCAGATTGGGAATAATGCAGAAAGTTTGAAGTTTCTGATTCTCTATCACAGCAAAGTGGGGAAGAAATGGCCGCTGACCCCGGGGGGGGGAGGGGGGGGGACCGGTTCTGTGGGGTCCCTATACACAATCGGGGACCCGCTCTGTACTGCCCCCCCATAGACAGCAATCAGGGGGTGCGATCCAATCCCTGACCGTCTGCCCAACCCCCAATGCATAACCGTGTGCAGCCGCATCTCCCAATCATCGTCTATGGGGGGCAGTACAGAGCAACAGCGTTATGTCAGAGGATGAGCCCCCCCACTTCCTCCGGGTGTGAAAAACCAATACTGGGGGTTATTATTACCTCCACTGACACCAATGTTGGGGGTTATTATTACCTCCACTGACACCAATGCTGGGGGTTATTATTACCTCCACTGACACCAATGTTGGGGGTTATTATTACCTCCACTGACACCAATGCTGGGGGTTATTATTACCTCCACTGACACCAATGCTGGGGGTTATTATTACCTCCACTGACACCAATGTTGGGGGTTATTATTACTTCCACCGACACCAATGTTGGGGGTTATTATTACCTCCACTGACACCAATGCTGGGGGTTATTATTGTGTCCACTGACACCAATGCTGGGGGTTATTATTACCTCCACTGACACCAATGTTGGGGGTTATTATTACTTCCACCGACACCAATGTTGGGGGTTATTATTACCTCCACTGGCACCAATGTTGGGGGTTATTATTGTGTCCACTGACACCAATGTTGGGGGTTATTATTACTTCCACCGACACCAATGTTGGGGGTTATTATTACCTCCACTGACACCAATGCTGGGGGTTATTATTGTGTCCACTGACACCAATGTTGGGGGTTATTATTACTTCCACCGACACCAATGCTGGGGGTTATTATTACTTCCATTGACACCAATGTTGGGGGTTATTATTACCTCCACTGACACCAATGCTGGGGGTTATTATTACCTCCACTGACACCAATGCTGGGGGTTATTATTACTTCCACCGACACCAATGCTGGGGGTTATTATTACTACCACTGACACCAATGTTGGGGGTTATTATTACTACCACTGACACCAATGTTGGGGGTTATTATTACCTCCACTGACACCAATGCTGGGGGTTATTATTACCTCCACTGACACCAATGCTGGGGGTTATTATTACTTCCACCGACACCAATGCTGGGGGTTATTATTACTTCCACTGACACCAATGCTGGGGGTTATTATTACTTCCACTGACACCAATGCTGGGGGTTATTATTACTTCCACTGACACCAATGTTGGGGGTTATTATTACCTCCACTGACACCAATGCTGGGGGTTATTATTACCTCCACTGACACCAATGCTGGGGGTTATTATTACTTCCACCGACACCAATGCTGGGGGTTATTATTACTTCCACTGACACCAATGTGGGGGGTTATTATTACCTCCACTGACACCAATGCTGGGGGTTATTATTACCTCCACTGACACCAATGCTGGGGGTTATTATTACTTCCACCGACACCAATGTTGGGGGTTATTATTACCTCCACTGACACCAATGCTGGGGGTTATTATTACCTCCACTGACACCAATGCTGGGGGTTATTATTACTTCCACTGACACCAATGCTGGGGGTTATTATTACCTCCACTGACACCAATGCTGGGGGTTATTATTACTTCCACTGACACCAATGCTGGGGGTTATTATTACCTCCACCGACACCAATGTTGGGGGTTATTATTACCTCCACCGACACCAATGTTGGGGGTTATTATTACTTCCACCGACACCAATGTTGGGGGTTATTATTACCTCCACTGACACCAATGCTGGGGGTTATTATTGTGTCCACTGACACCAATGCTGGGGGTTATTATTACCTCCACTGACACCAATGTTGGGGGTTATTATTACTTCCACCGACACCAATGTTGGGGGTTATTATTACCTCCACTGGCACCAATGTTGGGGGTTATTATTGTGTCCACTGACACCAATGTTGGGGGTTATTATTACTTCCACCGACACCAATGTTGGGGGTTATTATTACCTCCACTGACACCAATGCTGGGGGTTATTATTGTGTCCACTGACACCAATGTTGGGGGTTATTATTACTTCCACCGACACCAATGCTGGGGGTTATTATTACTTCCATTGACACCAATGTTGGGGGTTATTATTACCTCCACTGACACCAATGCTGGGGGTTATTATTACCTCCACTGACACCAATGCTGGGGGTTATTATTACTTCCACCGACACCAATGCTGGGGGTTATTATTACTACCACTGACACCAATGTTGGGGGTTATTATTACTACCACTGACACCAATGTTGGGGGTTATTATTACCTCCACTGACACCAATGCTGGGGGTTATTATTACCTCCACTGACACCAATGCTGGGGGTTATTATTACTTCCACCGACACCAATGCTGGGGGTTATTATTACTTCCACTGACACCAATGCTGGGGGTTATTATTACTTCCACTGACACCAATGCTGGGGGTTATTATTACTTCCACTGACACCAATGTTGGGGGTTATTATTACCTCCACTGACACCAATGCTGGGGGTTATTATTACCTCCACTGACACCAATGCTGGGGGTTATTATTACTTCCACTGACACCAATGCTGGGGGTTATTATTACCTCCACTGACACCAATGCTGGGGGTTATTATTACTTCCACTGACACCAATGCTGGGGGTTATTATTACCTCCACCGACACCAATGTTGGGGGTTATTATTACCTCCACCGACACCAATGTTGGGGGTTATTATTACTTCCACCGACACCAATGTTGGGGGTTATTATTACCTCCACTGACACCAATGCTGGGGGTTATTATTACTTCCACCGACACCAATGTTGGGGGTTATTATTACTTCCACTGACACCAATGCTGGGGGTTATTATTACCTCCACTGACACCAATGCTGGGGGTTATTATTACTTCCACTGACACCAATGCTGGGGGTTATTATTACCTCCACTGACACCAATGCTGGGGGTTATTATTACCTCCACCGACACCAATGCTGGGGGTTATTATTACCTCCACCGACACCAATGCTGGGGGTTATTATTACTTCCACTGACACCAATGCTGGGGGTTATTGTTACCTCCACTGACACCAATACTGGGGGTTAATATTACCTCCACTGACACCAATGCTGGGGGTTATTATTACTTCCACCGACACCAATGTTGGGGGTTATTATTACTTCCACCGACACCAATGTTGGGGGTTATTATTACCTCCACTGACACCAATGCTGGGGGTTATTATTACTTCCACCGACACCAATGTTGGGGGTTATTATTACTTCCACTGACACCAATGCTGGGGGTTATTATTACCTCCACTGACACCAATGCTGGGGGTTATTATTACTTCCACTGACACCAATGCTGGGGGTTATTATTACCTCCACCGACACCAATGCTGGGGGTTATTATTACCTCCACCGACACCAATGCTGGGGGTTATTATTACCTCCACTGACACCAATGCTGGGGGTTATTATTACTTCCACTGACACCAATGCTGGGGGTTATTGTTACCTCCACTGACACCAATGCTGGGGGTTATTATTACTTCCACTGACACCAATGTTGGGGGTTATTGTTACCTCCACTGACACCAAAGCTGGGGGTTATTATTACCTCCACTGACACCAATGTTGGGGGTTATTATTACCTCCACTGACACCAATGCTGGGGGTTATTATTACTTCCACTGACACCAATGTTGGGGGTTATTATTACCTCCACCGACACCAATGCTGGGGGTTATTATTACTTCCACTGACGCCAATGCTGGGGGTTATTGTTACCTCCACTGACACCAATGCTGGGGGTTATTATTACCTCCACTGACACCAATGTTGGGGGTTATTATTACCTCCACTGACACCAATGTTGGGGGTTATTATTACCTCCACTGACACCAATGCTGGGGGTTATTATTACTTCCACTGACACCAATGTTGGGGGTTATTATTACCTCCACCGACACCAATGCTGGGGGTTATTATTACTTCCACCGACACCAATGTTGGGGGTTATTATTACCTCCACCGACACCAATGTTGGGGGTTATTATTACTTCCACCGACACCAATGTTGGGGGTTATTATTACCTCCACTAACACCAATGCTGGGGGTTATTATTACTTGCACCGACACCAATGCTGGGGGTTATTATTACTTCCACCGACACCAATGCTGGGGGTTATTATTACTTCCACTGACACCAATGCTGGGGGTTATTATTACTTCCACCGACACCAATGCTGGGGGTTATTATTACTTCCACTGACACCAATGTTGGGGGTTATTATTGTGTCCACTGACACCAATGCTGGGGGTTATTATTACCTCCACTGACACCAATGCTGGGGGTTATTATTACTTCCACTGACACCAATGTTGGTGGTTATTATCACCTCCACCAACACCAATGTTGGGGGTTATTATTACTTCCACCGACACCAATGTTGGGGGTTATTATTACTTCCACTGACACCAATGTTGGGGGTTATTATTACTTCCACCGACACCAATGTTGGGGGTTATTATTACTTCCACCGACACCAATGCTGGGGGTTATTATTACCTCCACTGACACCAATGCTGGGGGTTATTATTACTTCCACCGACACCAATGCTGGGGGTTATTATTACCTCCACTGACACCAATGCTGGGGGTTATTATTACTTCCACTGACACCAATGCTGGGGGTTATTATTACCTCCACTGACACCAATGCTGGGGGTTATTATTACCTCCACCGACACCAATGCTGGGGGTTATTGTTACCTCCACTGACACCAATGCTGGGGGTTATTATTACCTCCACAGACACCAATGCTGGGGGTTAATATTACCTCCACTGACATCAATGCTGGGGGTTATTATTACTTCCACTGACACCAATGCTGGGGGTTATTGTTACCTCCACTGACACCAATGCTGGGGGTTATTATTACCTCCACTGACACCAATGTTGGGGGTTATTACCTCCACTGACACCAATGTTGGGGGTTATTGTTACCTCCACCGACACCAATGTTGGGGGTTATTATTGTGTCCACTGACACCAATGTTGGGGGTTATTATTACTTCCACCGACACCAATGTTGGGGGTTATTATTACCTCCACTGACACCAATTTTGGGGGTTATTATTGTGTCCACTGACACCAATGCTGGGGTTATTATTACTTCCACTGACACAAATGTTGGGGGTTATTATTACCTCCACCGACACCAATGTTGGGGGTTATTATTACTTCCACCGATACCAATGCTGGGGGTTATTATTACTTCCACCGACACCAATGTTGGGGGTTATTATTACCTCCACTGACACCAATGTTGGGGGTTATTATTACTTCCACCGACACCAATGTTGGGGGTTATTATTACTTCCACCGACACCAATGCTGGGGGTTATTATTACCTCCACTGACACCAATGCTGGGGGTTATTATTACTTCCACCGACACCAATGTTGGGGGTTATTATTACCTCCACTGACACCAATGTTGGGGGTTATTATTGTGTCCACTGACACCAATGCTGGGGGTTATTATTACTTCCACTGACACCAATGTTGGGGGTTATTATTACCTCCACTGACACCAATGCTGGGGGTTATTATTACCTCCACTGACACCAATGCTGGGGGTTATTATTACTTCCACTGACACCATTGCTGGGGGTTATTATTACTTCCACCGACACCAATGCTGGGGGTTATTATTACCTCCACCAACACCAATGTTGGGGGTTATTATTACTTCCACTGACACCAATGTTGGGGGTCATTATTGCTTTCCATGACACCAATGTTGGGGGTTATTATTACCTCCACCGACACCAATGCTGGGGGTTATTATTACCTCCACTGACACCGATGTTGGGGGTTATTATTACCTCCACTGACACCAATGCTGGGGGTTATTATTACCTCCACTGACACCAATGTTGGGGGTTATTATTGTGTCCACTGACACGAATGTTGGGGGTTATTATTACTGCCACTGACACCAATGCTGGGGGTTATTATTACTTCCACTGACACCAATGTTGGGGGTTATTATTACTGCCACTGACACCAATGTTGGGGGTTATTATTACCTCCACTGACACCAATGTTGGGGGTTATTATTGTGTCCACTGACACCAATGCTGGGGGTTATTATTACCTCCACTGACTCCAATGCTGGGGGTTATTATTACCGCCACCGACACCAATGCTGGGGGTTATTATTGTGTCCACTGACACCAATGCTGGGGGTTATTATTACCTCCACCGACACCAATGCTGGGGGTTATTATTACCTCCACTGACACCAATGCTGGGGGTTATTATTGTGTCCACTGACACCAATGCTGGGGGTTATTATTACTTCCACTGACACCAATGTTGGGGGTTATTATTACCTCCACTGACACCAATGCTGGGGGTTATTATTACCTCCACTGACACCAATGCTGGGGGTTATTATTACTTCCACCGACACCAATGCTAGGGGTTATTATTACCTCCACTGACACCAATGCTGGGGGTTATTATTACTTCCACTGACACCAATGTTGGGGGTTATTATTACCTCCACTGACACCAATGCTGGGGGTTATTATTACCTCCACTGACACCAATGCTGGGGGTTATTATTACTTCCACTGACACCAATGTTGGGGGTTATTATTACCTCCACTGACACCAATGTTGGGGGTTATTATTACCTCCACTGACACCAATGCTGGGGGTTATTATTACCTCCACTGACACCAATGCTGGGGGTTATTATTACTTCCACTGACACCAATGTTGGGGGTTATTATTACCTCCACTGACACCAATGCTGGGGGTTATTATTACCTCCACTGACACCAATGCTGGGGGTTATTATTGTGTCCACTGACACCAATGCTGGGGGTTATTACTTCCACTGACACCAATGCTGGGGGTTATTATTACCTCCACTGACACCAATGCTGGGGGTTATTATTACTTCCACCGACACCAATGCTAGGGGTTATTATTACCTCCACTGACACCAATGCTGGGGGTTATTATTACTTCCACTGACACCAATGTTGGGGGTTATTATTACCTCCACTGACACCAATGCTGGGGGTTATTATTACCTCCACTGACACCAATGCTGGGGGTTATTATTACTTCCACCGACACCAATGTTGGGGGTTATTATTACCTCCACTGACACCAATGTTGGGGGTTATTATTACCTCCACTGACACCAATGTTGGGGGTTATTATTGTGTCCACTGACACCAATGCTGGGGGTTATTATTACTTCCACTGACACCAATGTTGGGGGTTATTATTACCTCCACTGACACCAATGCTGGGGGTTATTATTACCTCCACTGACACCAATGCTGGGGGTTATTATTACTTCCACTGACACCATTCCTGGGGGTTATTATTACTTCCACCGACACCAATGCTGGGGGTTATTACCTCCACCGACACCAATGTTGGGGGTTATTATTACTTCCACTGACACCAATGTTGGGGGTCATTATTGCTTCCCATGACACCAATGTTGGGGGTTATTATTACCTCCACCGACACCAATGCTGGGGGTTATTATTACCTCCACTGACACCGATGTTGGGGGTTATTATTACCTCCACTGACACCAATGCTGGGGGTTATTATTACCTCCACTGACACCAATGTTGGGGGTTATTATTGTGTCCACTGACACGAATGTTGGGGGTTATTATTACTGCCACTGACACCAATGCTGGGGGTTATTATTACCTCCACTGACACCAATGTTGGGGGTTATTATTACTGCCACTGACACCAATGTTGGGGGTTATTATTACTGCCACTGACACCAATGTTGGGGGTTATTATTACCTCCACTGACACCAATGTTGGGGGTTATTATTGTGTCCACTGACACCAATGCTGGGGGTTATTATTACCTCCACTGACACCAATGCTGGGGGTTATTATTACTTCCACTGACACCAATGCTGGGGGTTATTATTACCTCCACTGACACCAATGCTGGGGGTTATTATTACCTCCACTGACACCAATGCTGGGGGTTATTATTACCTCCACTGACACCAATGCTGGGGGTTATTATTACTTCCACTGGCACCAATGTTGGGGGTTATTATTGCTTCCCATGACACCAATGTTGGGGGTTATTATTACCTCCACTGACACCAATGTTGGGGGTTATTATTACCTCCACTGACACCAATGCTGGGGGTTATTATTACTTCCACTGACACCAATGTTGGGGGTTATTATTACCTCCACTGACACAAATGCTGGGGGTTATTATTACCTCCACTGACACCAATGCTGGGGGTTATTATTACCTCCACTGACACCAATGTTGGGGGTTATTATTACTTCCACCGACACCAATGTTGGGGGTTATTATTGTGTCCACTGACACGAATGTTGGGGGTTATTATTACTGCCACTGACACCAATGTTGGGGGTTATTATTACTGCCACTGACACCAATGTTGGGGGTTATTATTACTTCCACTGACACCAATGTTGGGGGTTATTATTACTGCCACTGACACCAATGTTGGGGGTTATTATTACCTCCACTGACACCAATGTTGGGGGTTATTATTGTGTCCACTGACACAAATGCTGGGGGTTATTATTACTTCCACTGACACCAATGCTGGGGGTTATTATTACCTCCACTGACACCAATGCTGGGGGTTATTATTACCTCCACTGACACCAATGTTGGGGGTTATTATTACTTCCACCGACACCAATGTTGGGGGTTATTATTGTGTCCACTGACTCCAATGCTGGGGGTTATTATTACCGCCACCGACACCAATGCTGGGGGTTATTATTACCTCCACTGACACCAATGCTGGGGGTTATTATTACCTCCACCGACACCAATGCTGGGGGTTATTATTACCTCCACCGACACCAATGCTGGGGGTTATTATTGTGTCCACTGACACCAATGCTGGGGGTTATTATTACTTCCACTGACACCAATGTTGGGGGTTATTATTACCTCCACTGACACCAATGCTGGGGGTTATTATTACCTCCACTGACACCAATGCTGGGGGTTATTATTACTTCCACCGACACCAATGCTAGGGGTTATTATTACTTCCAACGACACCAATGCTGGGGGTTATTATTACTTCCACTGACACCAATGTTGGGGGTTATTATTACCTCCACTGACACCAATGTTGGGGGTTATTATTACCTCCACTGACACCAATGCTGGGGGTTATTATTACCTCCATTGACACCAATGCTGGGGGTTATTATTACTTCCACTGACACCAATGTTGGGGGTTATTATTACCTCCACTGACACCAATGCTGGGGGTTATTATTACCTCCACTGACACCAATGCTGGGGGTTATTATTACCTTCACTGACACCAATGCTGGGGGTTATTATTACCTCCACTGACACCAATGCTGGGGGTTATTATTACTGCCACTGACACCAATGTTGGGGGTTATTATTACCTCCACTGACACCAATGTTGGGGGTTATTATTACCTCCACTGACACCAATGTTGGGGGTTATTATTACTTCCACTGACACCAATGCTGGGGGTTATTATTACTTCCACCGACACCAATGCTGGGGGTTATTGTTACCTCCACTGACACCAATGTTGGGGGTTATTATTACCTCCACTGACACCAATGCTGGGGGTTATTATTACTTCCACCGACACCAATGCTGGGGGTTATTGTTACCTCCACTGACACCAATGTTGGGGGTTATTATTACCTCCACTGACACCAATGCTGGGGTTTTTTTCTCAATGCTGCAAACAATGAGACGTCTGAATTTTTGGGGCGCTGCCATACATTACCGTCCTTTCACTTTACATGAGGCGCCCCAATAAACACTCTCTGCCATTCTGCATCCTCTGGGAGTGTTGGGGACACTTGGAGGCCACCGCCGGTCTCCACCAATGACACGCGAGTACACGGCCGCCATCTTGGGAAGAATGGAAGTAACACATCATTTATAAAGCTTCCCTATGATGAGGATCTTTATTTCCAGCCATGTGACTCGTCTGAAAATACCCGACACTTAGAAGCGCCCTTCCCCCACACACCGACCTCATATCAGCCAATCATACAAAGTGACACCATAAGATCCAAATCTTTTATTGTCATATAAATAAATCGGCTCCGGGGACAGACGGGGAACGTGACGCTTCTTCCCGCTAAATCTCCATCAATTGTTCGTTTCCTACGATGATTTCATTGACGCGTTTTGCTGCAGAGAAAACACAGAGATCAGAAGAATACAGCGAATCGCGTACATCACTGACTCCACCATGTCTGCAGTATACAGATGTATGTGACTGTGGGGGGAGGGGACATTAGAGTGTAAGCTCCTCT
The DNA here is from genome assembly GCA_037952925.1 of Lithobates clamitans. Taxonomy (NCBI): domain Eukaryota; kingdom Metazoa; phylum Chordata; class Amphibia; order Anura; family Ranidae; genus Lithobates; species Lithobates clamitans. Next base: position 4,486 of record JBBGZY010003888.1, on the reverse strand, counting down.
GTATAGAGACTGATGTGACTGTGGGGGGAGGGGACATTAGAGTGTAAGCTCCTCTGTACAGAGACTGATGTGACTGTGGGGGGAGGGGACATTAGAGTGTAAGCTCCTCTGTATAGAGACTGATGTGACTGTGGGGGGGAGGGGACATTAGAGTGTAAGCTCCTCTGTACAGAGACTGATGTGACTGTGGGGGAGGGGACATTAGAGTGTAAGCTCCTCTGTACAGAGACTGATGTGACTGTGGGGGAGGGGACATTAGAGTGTAAGCTCCTCTGTATAGAGACTGATGTGACTGTGGGGGGGAGGGGGCATTAGAGTGTAAGCTCCTCTGTACAGAGACTGATGTGACTGTGGGGGAGGGGGCATTAGAGTGTAAGCTCCTCTGTATAGAGACTGATGTGACTGTGGGGGAGGGGACATTAGAGTGTAAGCTCCTCTGTACAGAGACTGATGTGACTGTGGGGGGAGGAGACATTAGAGTGTAAGCTCCTCTGTATAGAGACTGATGTGACTGTGGGGGGAGGGGACATTAGAGTGTAAGCTCCTCTGTATAGAGACTGATGTGACTGTGGGGGGAGGGGACATTAGAGTGTGAGCTCCTCTGTACAGAGACTGATGTGACTGTGGGGGAGGGGACATTAGAGTGTAAGCTCCTCTGTATAGAGACTGATGTGACTGTGGGGGGAGGGGACATTAGAGTGTAAGCTCCTCTGTATAGAGACTGATGTGACTGTGTGGGGGAGGGGACATTAGAGTGTAAGCTCCTCTGTACAGAGACTGATGTGACTGTGGGGGAGGGGACATTAGAGTGTAAGCTCCTCTGTACAGAGACTGATGTGACTGTGGGGGGAGGGGACATTAGAATGTAAGCTCCTCTGTATAGACTGATGTGACTGTGGGGGGAGGGGACATTAGAGTGTAAGCTCCTCTGTATAGACTGATGTGACTGTGGGGGGAGGGGACATTAGAGTGTAAGCTCCTCTGTATAGAGACTGATGTGACTGTGGGGGAGGGGACATTAGAGTGTAAGCTCCTCTGTACAGAGACTGATGTGACTGTGGGGGGGAGGGGACATTAGAGTGTAAGCTCCTCTGTATAGAGACTGATGTGACTGTGGGGGGAGGGGACATTAGAGTGTAAGCTCCTCTGTATAGAGACTGATGTGACTGTGGGGGGAGGGGACATTAGAGTGTAAGCTCCTCTGTATAGAGACTGATGTGACTGTGGGGGGAGGGGACATTAGAGTGTAAGCTCCTCTGTACAGAGATTGATGTGACTGTGGGGGGAGGGGACATTAGAGTGTAAGCTCCTCTGTATAGAGACTGATGTGACTGTGGGGGAGGGGACATTAGAGTGTAAGCTCCTCTGTACAGAGACTGATGTGACTGTGGGGGAGGGGACATTAGAGTGTAAGCTCCTCTGTATAGAGACTGATGTGACTGTGGGGGAGGGGACATTAGAGTGTAAGCTCCTCTGTATAGAGACTGATGTGACTGTGGGGGAGGGGACATTAGAGTGTAAGCTCCTCTGTATAGAGACTGATGTGACTGTGGGGGAGGGGACATTAGAGTGTAAGCTCCTCTGTACAGAGACTGATGTGACTGTGGGGGAGGGGACATTAGAGTGTAAGCTCCTCTGTATAGAGACTGATGTGACTGTGGGGGAGGGGACATTAGAGTGTAAGCTCCTCTGTACAGAGACTGATGTGACTGTGGGGGAGGGGACATTAGAGTGTAAGCTCCTCTGTACAGAGACTGATGTGACTGTGGGGGAGGGGACATTAGAGTGTAAGCTCCTCTGTACAGAGACTGATGTGACTGTGGGGGGAGGGGACATTAGAGTGTAAGCTCCTCTGTATAGAGACTGATGTGACTGTGGGGGGAGGGGACATTAGAGTGTAAGCTCCTCTGTATAGAGACTGATGTGACTGTGGGGGGAGGGGACATTAGAGTGTAAGCTCCTCTGTACAGAGACTGATGTGACTGTGGGGGGAGGGGGACATTAGAGTGTAAGCTCCTCTGTACAGAGACTGATGTGACTGTGGGGGGGAGGGGACATTAGAGTGTAAGCTCCTCTGTACAGAGACTGATGTGACTGTGGGGGGAGGGGACATTAGAGTGTAAGCTCCTCTGTACAGAGACTGATGTGACTGTGGGGGGAGGGGACATTAGAGTGTAAGCTCCTCTGTACAGAGACTGATGTGACTGTGGGGGAGGGGACATTAGAGTGTAAGCTCCTCTGTATAGAGACTGATGTGACTGTGGGGGAGGGGACATTAGAGTGTAAGCTCCTCTGTATAGAGACTGATGTGACTGTGGGGGAGGGGACATTAGGGTGTAAGCTCCTCTGTAGAGAGACTGATGTGACTGTGGGGGAGGGGACATTAGAGTGTAAGCTCCTCTGTATAGAGACTGATGTGACTGTGGGGGGAGGGGACATTAGAGTGTAAGCTCCTCTGTATAGAGACTGATGTGACTGTGGGGGAGGGGACATTAGAGTGTAAGCTCCTCTGTATAGAGACTGATGTGACTGTGGGGGGGAGGGGACATTAGAGTGTAAGCTCCTCTGTATAGAGACTGATGTGACTGTGGGGGGAGGGGACATTAGAGTGTAAGCTCCTCTGTATAGAGACTGATGTGACTGTGGGGGGAGGGGACATTAGAGTGTAAGCTCCTCTGTATAGAGACTGATGTGACTGTGGGGGAGGGGACATTAGAGTGTAAGCTCCTCTGTATAGAGACTGATGTGACTGTGGGGGGAGGGGACATTAGAGTGTAAGCTCCTCTGTACAGAGACTGATGTGACTGTGGGGGAGGGGACATTAGAGTGTAAGCTCCTCTGTATAGACTGATGTGACTGTAGGGGGGAGGGGACATTAGAGTGTAAGCTCCTCTGTATAGAGACTGATGTGACTGTGGGGGGAGGGGACATTAGAGTGTAAGCTCCTCTGTATAGAGAGGATATTGACTGTGGGGGGGAGGGGACATTAGAGTGTAAGCTCCTCTGTACAGAGACTGATGTGACTGTGGGGGAGGGGGTATTAGAGTGTAAGCTCCTCTGTACAGAGACTGATGTGACTGTGGGGGAGGGGACATTAGAGTGTAAGCTCCTCTGTATAGACTGATGTGACTGTGGGGGGAGGGGACATTAGAGTGTAAGCTCCTCTGTACAGAGACTGATGTGACTGTGGGGGAGGGGACATTAGAGTGTAAGCTCCTCTGTATAGACTGATGTGACTGTGGGGGAGGGGACATTAGAGTGTAAGCTCCTCTGTATAGAGACTGATGTGACTGTGGGGGAGGGGACATTAGAGTGTAAGCTCCTCTGTATAGAGACTGATGTGACTGTGGGGGGAGGGGAGGGGACATTAGAGTGTAAGCTCCTCTGTATAGAGGACTGATATGACTGTGGGGGGGAGGGGACATTAGAGTGTAAGCTCCTCTGTATAGAGACTGATGTGACTGTGGGGGAGGGGACATTAGAGTGTAAGCTCCTCTGTACAGAGACTGATGTGACTGTGGGGGAGGGGACATTAGAGTGTAAGCTCCTCTGTATAGACTGATGTGACTGTGGGGGGGGGGAGGGGACATTAGAGTGTAAGCTCCTCTGTATAGAGACTGATGTGACTGTGGGGGAGGGGACATTAGAGTGTAAGCTCCTCTGTACAGAGACTGATGTGACTGTGGGGGGAGGGGACATTAGAGTGTAAGCTCCTCTGTATAGAGACTGATATGACTGTGGGGGGGAGGGGACATTAGAGTGTAAGCTCCTCTGTACAGAGACTGATGTGACTGTGGGGGGAGGGGACATTAGAGTGTAAGCTCCTCTGTACAGAGACTGATATGACTGTGGGGGGGAGGGGACATTAGAGTGTAAGCTCCTCTGTATAGAGACTGATGTGACTGTGGGGGGGAGGGGACATTAGAGTGTAAGCTCCTCTGTACAGAGATTGATGTGACTGTGGGGGGGGGGGACATTAGAGTGTAAGCTCCTCTGTACAGAGACTGATGTGATTGGCTCAGTGATCTCTGTACAGCACTGCGGTATATGTCAGAGATATATAAATGACAGAAGGTGTCAGCGGGGGATGGTTGGTAGACGGGTGACCTGGAGGCATTTACAGATGAGGTGCGATGTTTGTACACGGTGGGTGGTCTCGGCTGCTGGTGGTAAATGTCTGTATAGAATACGAAGTTTCCGATTCGCCACCCAGAGACTCCCATGAATGCCACGCAAATAGCGAGTGCCACAGCCGAGCTTCATGTAAATACTCGCCGGGATATTGTAATCATCTCCAGCATTGTGTCAACACAGCGATCCCGGAGCTGGAGGACCACCTCGGAGGACTCAACAATGTGTGCCGGGGGGTCACATCCTCCCATCTACAGGTGTGTGAGGGGGAGCCGGCAGATCACATCTCTGACATCCCACCTACAGACTGTCCCCGGGTACGGTAATGATGGACTATATTCTATTATAAGACCCC
>JBBGZY010003887.1:0-58453 GCA_037952925.1 Lithobates clamitans | reverse complement strand
AAGGCAGGCAATGAGGTGCAGAGACAAAAAAGACAGGTTGGGGTCAGAGAAGGCAGGCAAACGGGTGCAGGGTCATAAAGAGACAGACTGGGATCAGAGCAGGCAGGCAATGAGGTGCAGAGACAAAAAAAAACAGGTTGGGGTCAGAGAAGGCAGGCAATGAGATGAAGTGACATAAAGAGACAGACTGGGGTCAGAGAAGGCAGGCAATGAGGTGCAGAGACAAAAAAAAACAGGTTGGGGTCAGAGAAGGCAGGCAATGAGATGAAGCGACATAAAGAGACAGACTGGGGTCAGAGAAGGCAGGCAATGAGGTGCAGAGACAAAAAAAAACAGGTTGGGGTCAGAGAAGGCAGGCAATGAGATGAAGCGACATAAAGAGACAGACTGGGGTCAGAGACAAAAAAAGGCAGGTTGGGGTCAGATAAGGCAGGCAAACAGGTACAGGGTCATAAAGAGACAGGCTGGGATCAGAGCAGGCAGGCAATTAGGTGCAGAGACATAAAGAGACACCCTGGGGTCATCAACAGTATGACAGAAGTCCACGTGAGGTCAGGAGTGGACAATCCAAGCAGGTAAAAGAAGTGGGGCTGGTACCATGAGGGCAAAGCAGTGGGTCATGTCACAGGAGAAGCTGAAGAACAATTAGAATACCAAACAAGGGAGAATACAGATAACAAAAATACAAAATTTCCCAGGATAAGTGCACACTGTATGCTATATGGCTAAACATCTGTGAACATCTGACCAGCACACCTAGATGAACTTTCTGGACATTATATTCTAGAACCATGGCCAAAAGTATGGAGTTGACAACCCATGTCCATTACTGTGAAGTATTCCCCTTTGTGGCTACAACATCCTCTCTTCTGGGAAGGTTTCCTAAAGGATTTTGGAGGGTGTCCAAAGGGTGGGAGTTTGTGCCCATTTGTGAGTTCAGGTAGCAACATTGGATGAGAAGACCTGGCTCAAACGTTGGGCCATACATTGGGTGTCCAAAAAAAAAAGACCTGGCTCAAAACTGGCCTTCCAATTCATCCCAAAGGTGTTCAGTAGGGGTGAGGTCAGGTGCAGGAAACTTGTGTACGCCCCCCACACAAAACTGGTCACACCATGTCTTTATGGAGCTATTCCAAACTGGTCAACCCGCGTCTTCATGGAGCTGGTCCAAACTGGTCAACCCAAGGCTTTATGAAGCTGGTCCAAACTGGTCACTGGTTTATGGAGCTGGCTTTGTACACAGGCAATTTCATGCTGGAGCAGAAAAGGGTCTTCACCAAACTGTCTGTAACCACAAGGTTTGAAGAGCACAATTGTCTACAATGACTTTGTATGATGGAGGCTTACCAGGATCCTTCACTGGAGCCACCTGACCCCCATCATCTGAAGGGGGGGGGGGTCTACATTTGACCAGACAGGTAGGTGTGATGGTCAGGTGCCCACAAACTTCCATATTGCATAAATAAAACAAATACAGCACCGTGTAACAGAAAATAAGAGCCTTGCCCAGCAAGCTTACAATCTAGAGACAGATGATCAGATACATTTTATTTCTTTTGCTTTGCCGTAGTTTCTGTTTTTTTTTGTTACCAACCCAACATTGACACATTTGTATAGATATCAGTCTTTTGTGTAGACAGCAAGGTGTGAGCGTCCATAGTCTGTGAAAGGCAACCAAGTGGAAAGGTTTCTGTCTATTTCCTACCAAAAGAGAAAATCTCAACAGACAAAAAAACAAATAATGAGAAAACCAAATTCTTTCTATAGGAGGTTGCCTATGTAAACTGTGTTTCCTCTCCCTCTGTGTACACAATCGATGGTTGAATTGTATCTCGTGTTTCCAGAAATTGTTTTTGTAGCCTCAACCATTAAAGAGAAAACTGTTTACAGAAGTCAGGCCGTCCGTGTGGGAAATTAGAGACCTCCTGTGAGACGATTCATTAAGTCTTCCTTTCCATGGAATTGTCCTTCCAGGGTCAATTGTCCCCTTTCCAAGCCGGTCGCATACTTCGTGTCTGCAAATAAACAAATGAGAGCTCAGGTGGGCCAATGATCCCCTAAACAAATGATTAGCTTAGGTGGGCCAAACAACAAATCCATCATCTCCTAAACAAATGACAGTTCAGGTGGGCCCATAATCTCCCAACCTTCAGGCGGCACGTTCTGCATGACGCGCTCAATGACCCTCTTATCTCCACTGGCTGGTCTTTAGATCCCAATCCTGACCCAACACGAGGAGCTAATCCCTTCCGTGTCCTGCTAAGAGCCCCGGGAATGTGGATGTGAAGGGACAGGATTCCATCGGGAAGTGGTGATACGCCCCGGAGATATCAGTGTCCTCCAATATTTGTTGTTCTGCTATAGAAGGTAGAAGGTCGGAATTCCTTCGAGTCTTTGTCCGGCTCGCCTGAAAGACAATAATAAAAAGTAAAGAAGGAACAAGTGAGGAGCTCAACCGCGAACAAATTATGGAACAAAAAGCACCTGGTGCTATACAGGTGACCACCCTATCAAACAATGAATCAAAAAAAAAAGCGCAGCGCTAAAAAACGAATGAGATACTCACCCGGAATGTTCTGGTTGGACCATATGTGTCAAAATACTAAAACTGTGGATCATACCAATTTACAAAGAGATATGAATAGCGATCAAATAAGACATCAAAACGTGCCGGTCCATCATCATAGTCCAAATCTGTAGTCACCACAAAAGGTGGTTAGTACCCCCCGCTGTCAACCACGATGTGCCTATTCAATCCATTCCTCCGCAGGTGCAAATGCTCCACCACATTTCACTCACCAGCAGGGCCGCCAATAGGGGGGTACCACCGGGCCTCCTGTAGGGGGATACCACTGGGCCTCCTGTAGGGGGATACCACTGGGCCTACTGTAGGGGGGTACCACCGGGCCTCCTGTAGGGGGGTACCACCGGGCCTCCTGTAGGGGGGATACCACCGGGCCTCCTGTAGGGGGATACCACCGGGCCTCCTGTAGGGGGATACCACCGGACCTCCTGTAGGGGGATACCACCGGGCCTCCTGTAGGAGGGTACCACCGGGCCTCCTGTAGGGGGGTACCACCGGGCCTCCTGTAGGGGGATACCACCGGGCCTCCTGTAGGAGGGTACCACTGGGCCTCCTGTAGGGGGGTACCACCGGGCCTCCTGTAGGGGGATACCACCGGCCCTCCTGTAGGGGGATACCACCGGGCCTCCTGTAGGGGGGTACCACCGGGCCTCCTGTAGGGGGGATACCACCGGGCCTCCTGTAGGGGGATACCACCGGGCCTCCTGTAGGAGGGTACCACCCTGGCCTCCTGTAGGGGGGTACCACCGGGCCTCCTGTAGGGGGATACCACCGGGCCTCCTGTAGGAGGGTACCACTGGGCCTCCTGTAGGGGGGTACCACCGGGCCTCCTGTAGGGGGATACCACCGGGCCTCCTGTAGGGGGATACCACCGGGCCTCCTGTAGGGGGATACCACCGGGCCTCCTGTAGGGGGATACCACCGGCCCTCCTGTAGGGACAAGGCTGGACTGGGACAAAAATTTGGCCCTGGACTTCCTCATGACTGGCCCACTTTAATTTTGAGTGTCCCCAACAGCGTCCCCCTTACATCAGAGTGTCCCAATCAGCAGCTCCCTTCACATCATAGTCCCCACCAGCAGCCCACTTTACATCAGAGTCCCCACCAGCAGCTAACTTCACATCAGAGTCCCCACCAGCAGCTCACTTCACATAGCAGTCCCCACCAGTAGCTCCCTTCACATCAGAGTCCCCACCAGCAGCCCACTTCACATCAGAGTCCCCACCAGCAGCTCACTTCACATAGCAGTCCCCACCAGCAGCTAACTTCACATCAGAGTCCCCACCAGCAGCTCACTTCACATCAGAGTCCCCACCAGCAGCTCACTTCACATCAGAGTCCCCACCAGCAGCTCACTTCACATCAGAGTCCCCACCAGCAGCTCACTTCACATCAGAGTCCCCACCAGCAGCCCCCTTCACATCAGAGTCCCCACCAGCAGCTCACCTCACATCAGAGTCCCCACCAGCAGCTCCCTTCACATCAGAGTCCCCACCAGCAGCTCCCTTCACATCAGAGTCCCCACCAGCAGCTCACTTCACATCAGAGTCCCCACCAGCAGCCCCCTTCACATCAGAGTCCCCACCAGCAGCTCACTTCACATCAGAGTCCCCACCAGCAGCTCACTTCACATCAGAGTCCCCACCAGCAGCCCCCTTCACATCAGAGTCCCCACCAGCAGCTCCCTTCACATCAGAGTCCCCACCAGCAGCTCACTTCACATCAGAGTCCCCACCAGCAGCCCCCTTCACATCAGAGTCCCCACCAGCAGCTCACTTCACATCAGAGTCCCCACCAGCAGCTCACTTCACATCAGAGTCCCCACCAGCAGCCCCCTTCACATCAGAGTCCCCACCAGCAGCTCACCTCACATCAGAGTCCCCACCAGCAGCTCCCTTCACATCAGAGTCCCCACCAGCAGCTCCCTTCACATCAGAGTCCCCACCAGCAGCTCACTTCACATCAGAGTCCCCACCAGCAGCTCACTTCACATCAGAGTCCCCACCAGCAGCTCACTTCACATCAGAGTCCCCACCAGCAGCCCCCTTCACATCAGAGTCCCCACCAGCAGCTCACTTCACATCAGAGTCCCCACCAGCAGCCCCCTTCACATCAGAGTCCCCACCAGCAGCTCACTTCACATCAGAGTCCCCACCAGCAGCTCACTTCACATCAGAGTCCCCACCAGCAGCCCCCTTCACATCAGAGTCCCCACCAGCAGCTCACTTCACATCAGAGTCCTCACCAGCAGCTCCCTTCACATCAGAGTCCCCACCAGCAGCTCACTTCACATAGCAGTCCCCACCAGCAGCTCACTTCACATCAGAGTCCCCACCAGCAGCTCCCTTCACATCAGAGTCCCCACCAGCAGCCCCCTTCACATCAGAGTCCCCACCAGCAGCTCACTTCACATCAGAGTCCCCACCAGCAGCTCACTTCACATCAGAGTCCCCACCAGCAGCTCACTTCACATCAGAGTCCCCACCAGCAGCTCACTTCACATCAGAGTCCCCACCAGCAGCTCCCTTCACATCAGAGTCCCCACCAGCAGCTCCCTTCACATCAGAGTCCCCACCAGCAGCTCCCTTCACATCACAGTCCCCACCAGCAGCTCACTTCACATCAGAGTCCTCACCAGCAGCTCCCTTCACATCAGAGTCCCCACCAGCAGCCCCCTTCACATCAGAGTCCCCACCAGCAGCTCACTTCACATCAGAGTCCTCACCAGCAGCCCCCTTCACATCAGAGTCCCCACCAGCAGCTCCCTTCACATCAGAGTCCTCACCAGCAGCTCCCTTCACATCAGAGTCCCCACCAGCAGCCCCCTTCACATCAGAGTCCCCACCAGCAGCTCACTTCACATCAGAGTCCCCACCAGCAGCTCCCTTCACATCAGAGTCCCCACCAGCAGCTCACTTCACATCAGAGTCCTCACCAGCAGCTCCCTTCACATCAGAGTCCTCACCAGCAGCTCCCTTCACATCAGAGTCCCCGCCAGCAGCCCCCTTCACATCAGAGTCCCCACCAGCAGCCCCCTTCACATCAGAGTCCCCACCAGCAGCTCACTTCACATCACAGTCCCCACCAGAGAGCCCCCATCAGCAGCCCTTCACATCAGTGTCCTCCCTCTCCTCCCCCTCCCACATGTACTCACTGTTTTGAAGGCAGCTTCTCGTTCCTCTCTCCAGTCATGTGATAACAAGTGATAGGGGAGAGAGGAAGAATAATCTGCCGTTGGTCTATCTCCCCCTGCAGGCTGGAGGGAGCATAACGCCTAAGGGAAGGAAGCTTCTCCTCCTGACAGGAGTGAAAGTGCGATCACTCACTGTCAGAGAGGAGCGGCTCCAGGACTGCACCTGACTGGCCCACTGAGCCATTGGCCCACCAGGAATCTCCTGGTAGTCCCTATGGCCAGTACAGGCCTGTGTTGGGGGATACCACCGGGCCTCCTGTAGGGAGATACCACCGGGCCTCCTGTAGGGGGATACCACCGGGCCTCCTGTAGGGAGATACCACCGGGCCTCCTGTAGGGGGATACCACCGGGCCTCCTGTAGGGGGATACCACCGGGCCTCCTGTAGGGGGATACCACTGGGCCTCCTGTAGGGAGATACCACCGGGCCTCCTGTAGGGGGATACCACCGGGCCTCCTGTAGGGGGATACCACCGGGCCTCGTGTAGGGGGATACCACCGGGCCTCCTGTAGGGGGATACCACCGGGCCTCCTGTAGGGGGATACCACCGGGCCTCCTGTAGGGGGATACCACCGGGCCTCCTGTAGGGGGATACCACCGGGCCTCCTGTAGGGGGATACCACCGGGCCTCCTGTAGGGAGATACCACCAGGCCTCCTGTAGGGGGATACCACCGGGCCTCGTGTAGGGGGATACCACCGGGCCTCGTGTAGGGAGATACCCCCGGGCCTCCTGTAGGGGGATACCACCGGGCCTCCTGTAGGGGGATACCACCGGGCCTCGTGTAGGGGGATACCACCGGGCCTCCTGTAGGGGGATACCACCGGGCCTCGTGTAGGGGGATACCCACCGGGCCTCCTGTAGGGGGATACCACCGGGCCTCGTGTAGGGGGATACCACCGGGCCTCCTGTAGGGGGACCGGACCAAAAGGTACAGCAGGATGGGAGGACAATTAGAGAATAATACACTACAGAGACGGGACAAGGTCACCTAGAGCCCAGGGCGAACGTGCCAAACTGTGCCCCCCTCCAAGATGTATAAGCATTATGTGTCAGCCAATCAACCCCCCCTCCAAAAAAAAGAAAATTGGGCACTAATCTGCATGATTACCCCTTAAGCATACATGTCCCCCCCCCTCCCAGTACAAATTATTCTTTACCCATCCACTGAAATCCCCCCTCCCAGTACAAATCTTTGCCCCCTCCATCCCCTAAATCCCCCCCCCCCGCACAAATCCGCCACCACTCAAATTTCCTCTCCGAGTACACATCCCCCCCCCCACTCCAAACCCCCCTACTAGCACTAATAGCCCCCATTCATCCCTACTAGCACAAATAACACCCCCCCCCCAACAACACAAATCCCCCTGAATCACCACTCCTAGCACACCCCCTCAAATTTCCCCTCCTACAACAATTATTTTCCCCTACTGCCCCCCCCCCCCAAATGCCTCCTCCCAGCACAGGTACCCCCCCCCCCTCAATCTCCGATGTGGTGCCCCCTCTCCTCATATGATACCACAGTGCCCAGGGCAGCCGCCCCCCCCCCCCCGCCCACCCCCTGTCCCGGGCATGATGAACTGTGTCTATGTCTCTCCCTCTAGGAACTCTTTATATATACAATGTATACAGAAGGGGGCGGGGCTCTTATTATATCATTATATATACAATGTATACAGGAGGGGGCGGGGCTCTTATTATATCATTATATATACAATGTATACAGAAGGGGGCGGAGCTCTTATTATATCATTATATATACAATGTATACAGAAGGGGGCGGAGCTCTTATTATATCATTATATATACAATGTATACAGGAGGGGGCGGAGCTCTTATTATATCATTATATACAATGTATACAGGAGGGGGCGGAGCTCTTATTATATCATTATATATACAATGTATACAGGAGGGGGCAGAGCTCTTATTATATCATTATATATACATTGTATACAGGAGGGGGCGGAGCTCTTATTATATCATTATATATACAATGTATACAGGAGGAGGGGGCGGAGCTCTTATATCATTATATATACAATGTATACAGGAGGGGGCAGAGCTCTTATTATATCATTATATATACAATGTATACAGGAGGGGGCGGAGCTCTTATTATATCAATTATATATACATTGTATACAGGAGGGGGCGGAGCTCTTATTATATCATTATATATACAATGTATACAGGAGGAGGGGGCGGAGCTCTTATATCATTATATATACAATGTATACAGGAGGGGGCGGGGCTCTTATTATATCATTATATATACAATGTATACAGGAGGGGGCGGAGCTCTTATTATATCATTATATATACATTGTATACAGGAGGGGGCGGAGCTCTTATTATATCATTATATATACAATGTATACAGGAGGAGGGGGCGGAGCTCTTATATCATTATATATACAATGTATACAGGAGGGGGCAGAGCTCTTATTATATCATTATATATACATTGTATACAGGAGGGGGCGGGGCTCTTATTATATCATTATATATACAATGTATACAGGAGGGGGCAGAGCTCTTATTATATCATTATATATACAATGTATACAGGAGGGGGCGGAGCTCTTATTATATCATTATATATACAATGTATACAGGAGGGGGCGGAGCTCTTATTATATCATTATATATACAATGTATACAGGAGGGGGCAGGGCTCTTAATATCATTATATATACAATGTATACAGGAGGGGCGGGGCTCTTATTATAGCATTATATATACAATGTATACAGGAGGGGGCAGGGCTCTTATTATAGCATTATATATACAATGTATACAGGAGGGGGCGGGGCTCTTATTATATCATTATATATACAATGTATACAGGAGGAGGGGACGGAGCTCTTATTATATCATTATATATACAATGTATACAGGAGGGGCGGGGCTCTTATTATATCATTATATATACAATGTATACAGGAGGGGGCGGGGCTCTTATTATATCATTATATATACAATGTATACAGGAGGGGGCGGGGCTCTTATTATAGCATTATATATACAATGTATACAGGAGGGGGCGGGGCTCTTATTATATCATTATATATACAATGTATACAGGAGGGGGCGGAGCTCTTATTATATCATTATATATACAATGTATACAGGAGGGGGCGGAGCTCTTATTATATCATTATATGTACAATGTATACAGGAGGAGGGGGCGGGGCTCTTATATCATTATATATACAATGTATACAGGAGGGGGCGGGGCTCTTATTATATCATTATATATACAATGTATACAGGAGGAGGGGGCGGGGCTCTTATATCATTATATATACAATGTATACAGGAGGGGGCGGGGCTCTTATTATATCATTATATATACAATGTATACAGGAGGGGGCGGAGCTCTTATTATATCATTATATATACAATGTATACAGGAGGGGGCGGGGCTCTTATTATATCATTATATATACATTGTATACAGGAGGGGGCGGGGCTCTTATTATATCATTATATATACAATGTATACAGGAGGGGGCGGGGCTCTTATTATATCATTATATATACAATGTATACAGGAGGGGGCGGGGCTCTTATTATATCATTATATATATACAATGTATACAGGAGGGGGCGGAGCTCTTATTATATCATTATATATACAATGTATACAGGAGGGGCGGAGCTCTTATTATATCATTATATATACAATGTATACAGGAGGGGGCGGGGCTCTTATTATATCATTATATACAATGTATACAGGAGGGGCGGGGCTCTTATTATATCATTATATATACAATGTATACAGGAGGGGCGGAGCTCTTATTATATCATTATATATACAATGTATACAGGAGGGGGCGGGGCTCTTATTATATCATTATATATACAATGTATACAGGAGGGGCGGAGCTCTTATTATATCATTATATATACATTGTATACAGGAGGGGGCGGGGCTCTTATTATAGCATTATATATACAATGTATACAGGAGGGGCGGAGCTCTTATTATATCATTATATATACAATGTATACAGGAGGGGGCGGGGCTCTTATTATAGCATTATATATACAATGTATACAGGAGGGGGCGGAGCTCTTATATCATTATATATACAATGTATACAGGAGGGGGCGGAGCTCTTATTATATCATTATATATACAATGTATACAGGAGGGGGCGGAGCTCTTATTATATCATTATATATACATTGTATACAGGAGGGGGCGGGGCTCTTATTATATCATTATATATACAATGTATACAGGAGGAGGGGGCGGAGCTCTTATTATATCATTATATATACAATATATACAGGAGGGGGCGGAGCTCTTATATCATTATATATACAATGTATACAGGAGGGGGCGGGGCTCTTATTATAGCATTATATATACAATGTATACAGGAGGGGGCGGAGCTCTTATTATATCATTATATATACAATGTATACAGGAGGGGCGGAGCTCTTATTATATCATTATATATACAATGTATACAGGAGGGGGCGGAGCTCTTATTATATCGTTATATATACAATGTATACAGGAGGAGGGGGCGGAGCTCTTATTATATCATTATATATACATTGTATACAGGAGGGGGCGGGGCTCTTATTATATCATTATATATACAATGTATACAGGAGGGGGCGGAGCTCTTATTATATCATTATATATACAATGTATACAGGAGGGGCGGGGCTCTTATTATATCATTATATATACAATGTATACAGGAGGGGCGGGGCTCTTATTATATCATTATATATACAATGTATACAGGAGGGGCGGGGCTCTTATTATATCATTATATATAGATTGTATACAGGAGGGGGCGGGGCTCTTAATATCATTTATATATACAATGTATACAGGAGGGGCGGGGCTCTTATTATAGCATTATATACAATGTATAGGAGGGGGCGGGGCTGGGTAGAGGTGTTCGGGGCTCCTGTTTGATTGGCTCCCCGGGAAGGTCCCGCCTCTCTCACAGACTCTGATTGGAGTGTGATATCGTAGCGCCCTCTGGCGGTGGCGGTGTACAATGCACCTCGTACTACATCCCCCACAATGCAGCGCGGTGGGCGGGACGGAAGTGGAGTTCGGAGCGATACAGGAAGTGAGCGGAGATCAGGAAGAGCCGGGAGACGGAGGAGGCTGGGTGAGGAGGGGCCCCGGGGGGTGAGGGGAGCCGGGATGGGGGCCGAGGAGACCCCGGAGAACCTCTGAATGAGATTAACTAACAACCCGCCCCCAGAGACCCCCTCCAATCACAGAACTCATTGTCTACCGGGGGGAGGGGGAGAGACTACTTCTCCCCTCCCCCTTCACTTCCTGTGTCCCCACCACAGAGATCCCCCTCACTTCCTGTGTCCCCACCACAGGATACTCCATCACTTCCTGTCCCTGTGTCCCCACCACACAGATCCCCCCCTCACTTCCTGTCCCTGTGTCCCCACCACAGAGATCCCCCCTCACTTCCTGTCCCTGTGTCCCCACCACACAGATCCCCCCTCACTTCCTGTCCCTGTGTCCTCACCACAGAGATCCCCCTCATCACTTCCTGTCCCTGTGTCCCCACCACAGAGATCCTCCATCACTTCTTGTCCCTGTGTCCCCACCACAGAGATCCCCCTCACTTTCTGTCCCTGTGTCCCCACCACAGAGATCCCCCCTCATCACTTCCTGTCCCTGTGTCCCCACCACAGAGATCCCCCTCACTTTCTGTCCCTGTGTCCCCACCACAGAGATCCCCCCTCACTTCCTGTCCCTGTGTCCCCACCACAGAGATCCCCTCCTCACTTCCTGTCCCTGTGTCCCCACCACAGAGATCCCCTCCTCACTTCCTGTCCCTGTGTCCCCACCACAGAGATCCCCCCTCACTTCCTGTCCCTGTGTCCCCACCACAGAGATCCCCTCCTCACTTCCTGTCCCTGTGTCCCCACCACACATATCCCCCTCACTTCCTGTCCCTATGTCCCCACCACAGAGATCCCCCCTCACTTCCTGTCCCTATGTCCCCACCACAGAGATCCTCCCTCACTTCCTGTCCCTGTGTCCCCACCACAGAGATCCCCCCTCACTTCCTGTTCCTGTGTCCCCACCACAGAGATCCCCCCTCACTTCCTGTCCCTGTGTCCCCACCACAGAGATCCCCCCTCACTTCCTGTCCCTGTGTCCCCACCACAGAGATCCCCCCTCACTTCCTGTCCCTGTGTCCCCACCACACAGATCCCCCTCACTTCCTGTCCCTGTGTCCCCACCACAGAGATCCCCCTCACTTCCTGTCCCTGTGTTCCCACCACAGAGATCCCCCCTCACTTCCTGTCCCTGTGTCCCCACCACAGAGATCCCCCCTCACTTCCTGTCCCTGTGTCCCCACCACAGAGATCCCCCCTCACTTCCTGTCCTGTGTCCCCACCACAGAGATCCCCCCTCACTTCCTGTCCCTGTGTCCCCACCACAGAGATCCCCCTCACTTCCTGTCCCTGTGTCCCCACCACAGAGATCCCCCCCTCACTTCCTGTCCCTGTGTCCCCACCACAGAGATCCCCCCTCACTTCCTGTCCCTGTGTCCCCACCACAGAGATCCCCCCTCATCACTTCCTGTCCCTGTGTCCCCACCACAGAGATCCCCTCCTCACTTCCTGTCCCTAGTCCCCCCACCACAGAGATCCCCCCTCACTTCCTGTCCCTGTGTCCCCACCACACAGATCCCCCTCACTTCCTGTCCCTGTGTCCCCACCACAGAGATCCCCCTCACTTCCTGTCCCTGTGTCCCCACCACAGAGATCCCTCCTCACTTCCTGTCCCTGTGTCCCCACCACAGAGATCCCCCCCTCACTTCCTGTCCCTGTGTCCCCACCACAGAGATCCCCCTCACTTCCTGTCCCTGTGTCCCCACCACAGAGATCCCCCCCCCCTCACTTCCTGTCCCTGTGTCCCCACCACAGAGATCCCCCCCTCACTTCCTGTCCCTGTGTCCCCACCACAGAGATCCCCCCCTCACTTCCTGTCCCTGTGTCCCCACCACACAGATCCCCCTCACTTCCTGTCCCTGTGTCCCCACCACACAGATCCCCCTCACTTCCTGTCCCTGTGTCCCCACCACACAGATCCCCCTCACTTCCTGTCCCTGTGTCCCCACCACACAGATCCCCCCTCACTTCCTGTCCCTGTGTCCCCACCACAGAGATCCCCCCTCCCTTCCTGTCACTGTGTCCCCACCACACATATCCCCCTCACTTCCTGTCCCTATGTCCCCACCACAGAGATCCTCCCTCACTTCCTGTCCCTATGTCCCCACCACAGAGATCCCCCCTCACTTCCTGTCCCTGTGTCCCCACCACAGAGATCCTCCCTCACTTCCTGTCCCTGTGTCCCCACCACAGAGATCCCCCCTCATTTCCTGTCCCTGTGTCCCCATCACAGAGATCCCCCCTCACTTCCTGTCCCTGGGTCCCCATCACAGAGATCCCCCTCACTTCCTGTCCCTGTGTCCCCACCACAGAGATCCCCCCTCACTTCCTGTCCCTGTGTCCCCACCACAGAGATCCCCCCTCACTTCCTGTCCCTGTGTCCCCACCACAGAGATCCCCCTCACTTCCTGTCCCTGTGTCCCCACCACAGAGATCCCCCCTCACTTCCTGTCCCTGTGTCCCCACCACAGAGATCCCCCCTCACTTCCTGTCCCTGTGTCCCCACCACAGAGATCCCCCTCACTTCCTGTCCCTGTGTCCCCACCACAGAGATCCCCCCTCATCACTTCCTGTCCCTGTGTCCCCACCACAGAGATCCCCCCTCATCACTTCCTGTCCCTGTGTCCCCACCACAGAGATCCCCCTCATCACTTTCTGTCCCTGTGTCCCCACCACAGAGATCCCCCCTCACTTCCTGTCCCTGTGTCCCCACCACAGAGATCCCCCCTCACTTCCTGTCCCTGTGTCCCCACCACAGAGATCCCCCCTCACTTCCTGTCCCTGTGTCCCCACCACAGAGATCCCCTCCTCATTTCCTGTCCCTGTGTCCCACCACAGAGATCCCCCCTCACTTCCTGTCCCTGTGTCCCCATCACAGAGATCCCCCCTCACTTCCTGTCCCTGTGTCCCCACCACAGAGATCCCCCCCCTCACTTCCTGTCCCTGTGTCCCCACCACAGAGATCCCCCTCACTTCCTGTCCCTCTGTCCCCACCACAGAGATCTTCCCTCACTTCCTGTCCCTATGTCCCCACCACAGAGATCCCCCCTCACTTCCTGTCCCTGTGTCCCCACCACACAGATCCCCCTCACTTCCCCACCACACAGATCCCCCTCACTTCCTGTCCCTGTGTCCCCACCACAGAGATCCCCCCTCCCTTCCTGTCACTGTGTCCCCACCACACATATCCCCCTCACTTCCTGTCCCTATGTCCCCACCACAGAGATCCTCCCTCACTTCCTGTCCCTATGTCCCCACCACAGAGATCCCCCCTCACTTCCTCTCCCTATGTCCCCACCACAGAGATCCCCCTCACTTCCTGTCCCTATGTCCCCACCACAGAGATCCTCCCTCACTTCCTGTCCTGTGTCCCCACCACAGAGATCCTCCCTCACTTCCTGTCCCTGTGTCCCCACCACAGAGATCCTCCCTCACTTCCTGTCCCTGTGTCCCCACCACAGAGATCCCCCCTCACTTCCTGTCCCTGTGTCCCCACCACAGAGATCCCCCCTCATTTCCTGTCCCTGTGTCCCCATCACAGAGATCCCCCCTCACTTCCTGTCCCTGTGTCCCCATCACAGAGATCCCCCCTCACTTCCTGTCCCTGTGTCCCCACCACAGAGATCCCCTCCTCACTTCCTGTCCCTGTGTCCCCACCACAGAGATCCCCTCCTCACTTCCTGTCCCCTGTGTCCCCACCACAGAGATTCTCCATCACTTCCTGTCCCTGTGTCCCCACCACAGAGATCCCCCCCCTCACTTCCTGTCCCTGTGTCCCCACCACAGAGATCCCCCCTCACTTCCTGTCCCTGTGTCCCCACCACAGAGATCCCCCCTCACTTCCTGTCCCTGTGTCCCCACCACAGAGATCCCCCCTCACTTCCTGTCCCTGTGTCCCCACCACAGAGATCCCCCTCACTTCCTGTCCCTGTGTCCCCACCACAGAGATCCCCCCTCACTTCCTGTCCCTGTGTCCAGACCACAGAGATCCCCCCCTCACTTCCTGTCCCTGTGTCCCCACCACAGAGATCCCCCCTCACTTCCTGTCCCTGTGTCCCCACCACAGAGATCCCCCCTCACTTCCTGTCCCTGTGTCCCCACCACAGAGATCCCCCCCCCCTCACTTCCTGTCCCTGTGTCCCCACCACAGAGATCCCCCCTCACTTCCTGTCCCTGTGTCCCCACCACAGAGATCCCCCCTCTCTTCCTGTCCCTGTGTCCCCACCACAGAGATCCCCCCCTCACTTCCTGTCCCTGTGTCCCCACCACAGAGATCCCCCCCCTCACTTCCTGTCCCTGTGTCCCCACCACAGAGATCCCCCCCCCTCACTTCCTCACTTCCTGTCCCTGTGTCCCCACCACAGAGATCCCCCCCCCTCACTTCCTCACTTCCTGTCCCTGTTTCCCCACCACAGAGATCCCCCCTCCCTTCCTGTCCCTGTGTCCCCACCACAGAGATCCCCCCCTCACTTCCTCACTTCCTGTCCCTGTGTCCCCACCACAGAGATCCCCTCCTCACTTCCTGTCCCTGTGTCCCCACCACAGTAACCCCCCCCATCACTTCCTGTCCCTGAGTCCCCTTCACAGTAATCCCCCCCCATCACTTCCTGTCCCTGTGTCCCCATCACAGTAATCCCCCCTCATCACTTCCTGTCCCTGTGTCCCCACCACAGAGATCCCCCCTCATCACTTCCTGTCCCTGTGTCCCCACCACAGAGATCCCCCCTCATCACTTCCTGTCCCTGTGTCCCCACCACAGAGATCCCCCTCACTTCCTGTCCCTGTGTCCCCACCACAGAGATCCCCCCTCACTTCCTGTCCCTGTGTCCCCGCCACAGAGATCCCCCCCCCCCCCATCACTTCCTGTCTCTGAGTCCCCATCACAGTAATCCCCACTCATCACTTCCTGTCCCTGAGTCCCCATCACAGTAATCCCCCCCCCCCCCCATCACTTCCTGTCCCTGAGTCCTCTTCACAGTAATCCCCCCCCATCACTTCCTGTCCCTGAGTCCCCTTCACAGTAAATCCCCCCATCACTTCCTGTCCCTGTGTCCCCATCACAGTAATCCTCCCCCTCATCACTTCCTGTCCCTGTGTCCCCATCACAGTAATCCCCCCCCCCATCACTTCCTGTCCCTGTGTCCCCATCACATTAATACCCCCTCTCATCACTTCCTGTCCCCCCATCACTTCCCGTCCTTGTGTCCCCATCGCAGTAACCCCCCCCATCACTTCCCGTCCCTGTGTCCCCATCGCAGTGATCCCTCCCCCCATCACTTCCCGTCCCTGTGTCCCCATCGCAGTGATCCCCCCCCTCATCAGATCACTTCCCTCCATCTGATATTCTTCTGCACTTTTGGCCGTTCCTGATTAGTAATCCTCTATGGCCGGAGACACTGAGGGATCTCCGGTGCCCAGAGATATGTGGAATCCGGTTCTGTGGATCCCCGGAGCGCCGGGCTATGGGGACCCATTTGATTCTAGGGATCCCTGGGAACTGGGTTGCCACCAGGCACTGGATCAGTAGACGGCTCTTAGTCCTGGGTGACGTTCCCGGTGGAGGTGTGGTCTGATCTTTAGTCTTTGGTGACGTTCCCGGTGGAGGTGTGGTCTGATCTTTAGTCTTGGGTGACGTTCCCAGTGGGGGTGTGGTCTGATCTTTAGTCTTTGGTGACGTTCCCGGTGGAGGTGTGGTCTGATCTTTAGTCTTGGGTGACGTTCCCGGTGGAGGTGTGGTCTGATCTTTAGTCTTTGGTGACGTTCCCGGTGGAGGTGTGGTCTGATCTTTAGTCTTGGGTGACGTTCCCAGTGGGGGTGTGGTCTGATCTTTAGTCTTTGGTGACGTTCCCGGTGGAGGTGTTGTCTGATCTTTAGTCTTGGGTGACGTTCCCGGTGGAGGTGTGGTCTGATCTTTAGTCTTGGGTGACGTTCCCGGTGGAGGTGTGGTCTGATCTTTAGTCTTTGGTGACGTTCCCGGTGGAGGTGTGGTCTGATCTTTAGTCTTGGGTGACGTTCCCGGTGGGGGTGTGGTCTGATCTTTAGTCTTGGGTGATGTTCCCGGTGGGGGTGTGGTCTGATCTTTAGTCTTGGGTGACGTTCTCGGTGGGGTTGTGGTCTGATCTTTAGTCTTGGGTGACGTTCCCGGTGGGGGTGTGGTCTGATCTTTAGTCTTGGGTGACGTTCCCGGTGGAGGTGTGGTCTGATCTTTAGTCTTTGGTGACGTTCCCGGTGGGGTTGTGGTCTGATCTTTAGTCTTGGGTGACGTTCCCGGTGGGGGTGTGGTCTGATTTTTAGTCATTGGTGACGTTCCCGGTGGGGGTGTGGTCTGATCTTTAGTCTTGGGTGACGTTCCCGGTGGGGGTGTGGTCTGATCTTTAGTCTTGGGTGACGTTCCCGGTGGGGTTGTGGTCTGATCTTTAGTCTTGGGTGACGTTCCCGGTGGGGGTGTGGTCTGATCTTTAGTCTTGGGTGACGTTCCCGGTGGGGGTGTGGTCTGATCTTTAGTCTTGGGTGATGTTCCCGGTGGGGTTGTGGTCTGATCTTTAGTCTTGGGTGACGTTCCCGGTGGGGGTGAGGTTTGACCTTCAGTCTTGGGTGACGTTCCTTGTGGGGGTGTGGTCTGATCTATAGTCTTGGGTGACTTTCCCGGTGGGGGTGTGGTCTGATTTTTAGTCTTGGGTGACTTTCCCGGTGGGGTTGTGGTCTGATCTTTAGTCTTGGGTGACTTTCCCCGTGGGGTTGTGGTCTGATCTTTAGTCTTTGGTGACGTTCCCGGTGGAGGTGTGGTCTGATCTTTAGTCTTGGGTGACGTTCCCGGTGGAGGTGTGGTCTGATCTTTAGTCTTGGGTGACGTTCCCGGTGGAGGTGTGGTCTGATCTTTAGTCTTTGGTGACGTTCCCGGTGGAGGTGTGGTCTGATCTTTAGTCTTGGGTGACGTTCCCGGTGGGGGTGTGGTCTGATCTTTAGTCTTGGGTGATGTTCCCGGTGGGGGTGTGGTCTGATCTTTAGTCTTGGGTGACGTTCTCGGTGGGGTTGTGGTCTGATCTTTAGTCTTGGGTGACGTTCCCGGTGGGGGTGTGGTCTGATCTTTAGTCTTGGGTGACGTTCCCGGTGGAGGTGTGGTCTGATCTTTAGTCTTTGGTGACGTTCCCGGTGGGGTTGTGGTCTGATCTTTAGTCTTGGGTGACGTTCCCGGTGGGGGTGTGGTCTGATCTTTAGTCTTGGGTGACGTTCCCGGTGGGGGTGTGGTCTGATCTTTAGTCTTGGGTGACGTTCCCGGTGGGGGTGTGGTCTGATCTTTAGTCTTGGGTGACGTTCCCGGTGGGGTTGTGGTCTGATCTTTAGTCTTGGGTGACGTTCCCGGTGGGGGTGTGGTCTGATCTTTAGTCTTGGGTGACGTTCCCGGTGGGGGTGTGGTCTGATCTTTAGTCTTGGGTGATGTTCCCGGTGGGGTTGTGGTCTGATCGTTAGTCTTGGGTGACGTTCCCGGTGGGGGTGAGGTCTGACCTTCAGTCTTGGGTGACGTTCCTTGTGGGGGTGTGGTCTGATCTATAGTCTTGGGTGACTTTCCCGGTGGGGTTGTGGTCTGATCTTTAGTCTTGGGTGACTTTCCCGGTGGGGTTGTGGTCTGATCTTTAGTCTTGGGTGACTTTCCCCGTGGGGTTGTGGTCTGATCTTTAGTGTTGGGTGACGTTCCCGGTGGGGGTGTGGTCTGATTTTTAGTCTTGGGTGACGTTCCCGGTGGGTGGGGGTGTGGTCTGATCTTTAGTCTTGGGTGACGTTCCCGGTGGGTGGGGGTGTGGTCTGATCTTTAGTCTTTGGTAACGTTCCCGGTGGGGTTGTGGTCTGATCTTTAGTCTTGGGTGACTTTCCCGGTGGGGTTGTGGTCTGATCTTTAGTTTTGGGTGACGTTCCTGGTGGGGTTGTGGTCTGATCTTTAGTCTTGGGTGACGTTCCTGGTGGGGTTGTGGTCTATCTTTAGTCTTGGGTGACGTTCCTTGTGGGGGTGTTGTCTGATCTTTAGTCTTGGGTGACGTTCCCGGTGGGGTTGTGGTCTATCTTTAGTTTTGGGTGACGTTCCCGGTGGGGGTGTGGTCTGATTTTTAGTCATTGGTGACGTTCCTGGTGGGGTTGTGGTCTGATCTTTAGTCTTGGGTGACGTTCCCGGTGGGGTTGTGGTCTGATCTTTAGTCTTGGGTGACGTTCCCGGTGGGGTTGTGGTCTGATCTTTAGTCTTGGGTGACGTTCCTTGTGGGGGTGTGGTCTGATCTTTAGTCTTGGGTGACGTTCCCGGTGGGGTTGTGGTCTTATCTTTAGTTTTGGGTGACGTTCCCAGTGGGGGTGTGGTCTGATCTTCTAGTGAGATGTTACTTATTAACCAAATTGTTAAGGTGCCTTTGTGAACCCCTCCCCCGTGTGTCCTCTCACCATAAACTCGTTACTTTGTATTCCTCCGCATTCTTGGTGGTAACGTTTCTTCTTCTGGATCCCTCAGGTTGCCGGACTTCATGAAGAATGCAGACTATTAAGTGTGTAGTGGTCGGTGACGGAGCAGTTGGGAAGACCTGCCTTCTGATCAGTTACACCACCAATGCCTTCCCGGAGGAGTACATCCCCACCGTCTTCGACAATTACAGCGCCCAGATGACGGTGGACGGGCGAACGGTCAGCCTGAACTTATGGGACACGGCTGGTCAGGAGGAATATGACCGCCTGCGCACCTTGTCCTACCCTCAGACCAACGTCTTCATCATCTGCTTCTCCATCGGCAGCCCGTCTTCCCACGCCAACGTCAGACACAAGTGGCACCCGGAGGTCTCCCACCACTGCCCCAACGTTCCCGTCTTACTGGTGGGCACCAAGCGGGATCTCCGGAACGACGCAGAGACTATAAAGAAGCTCAAGGAGCAGAGCCTGGCCCCCACCACCCCCAGCAAGGCTCCTCGCTGGCCAGGCAGATCGGGGCCGTCAAGTACATGGAGTGCTCCGCCCTACACCAGGAAGGGGTGAGGGAAGTGTTCGCCGAGGCCGTCCGCGCCGTTCTTAATCCCGTGACCAAGAAAACCCCGAAGAAGTGCGTTCTGTTATAGGGGTGACCGATTCCTGAAGAAAATTTTTGGGGGGAGGTTTTTTTTAGCACATGGTCTTGGGCGACGCCCCCTTTTTATCCTCAGCTTGCACTAATGGCTCGTGGTTTGGGTTGTACGGAGTCATGGCGCTTTATCGCTTTCCTGACATGGAACGCCAGAGACAAGGCCGCGGCGTGCCACAAGACTCCTCCCTCCTTGCTTCTACCGGCCTTGCACTTTGGACTGTCACGGTTCTTCTATGTTTTGCTGCCACAGATTGGAAAGATGCTTTTTTTGGGGGAGGGGGGAGGGGGAGGGGAAAGAGTCTAATATTTTATACTACTTTTCTTACTTTACCACTATTCAAGCTTCACGGTGCAATGATCGCAGAGAAAACGCCAAACCTCAGACTCGGCTGAAATCCGGTAAAACACTGTTACCTGCGGAGAGGAGGGGGCCGTCCTTCACCCTTCCGGGGGCGGAGCCTCCGTCTAGCCATAATACTCAGGGTTTAATATTTAACGGTTGCAAAAACAGACTTGCTTTGTTCAAATTACTATGCAGATCCCTTTGAGGGAAGCCGGGGCCCAAAGGAAGAAAAGAAACATCAGCGCAATGGGAGGGACCCCCTCCCAGGCCACTAAGAGCCGGGGCTGAGCCGTAGAAACGCGTCAGCCAGGCCCTAATTGTAATGGCGTATGATAGGATCCCCCTGTCCTTATATGCCCCCCCCCCAAACAAGAACAACCACGGGGATCCAAAAATCAGACAGATCTAATAAGATCAATCTAATACAACTACTGCTTACCACACACCATATACTGACATGTTGGGATCCCTGGGGTAGTTCAGTCTGGGGGTGATCTTGGGATCCCGGGGGTAATCCAGTCTGGGGGTGATCTTGGGATCCCAGGGGTAATCCAGTCTGGGGGTGATCTTGGGATCCCTGAGGTAGTTCAGTCTGGGGGTTATCTTGGGATCCCGGGGGTAGTTCAGTCTGGGAGTGATCTTGAAATCCTGGGGGTAGCCCAGTCTGAGGGTGATCTTGGGATCCCGGGGGTAGCCCAGTCTGAGGGTGATCTTGGGATCCCGGGGGTAGTCCAGTCTGGGGGTGATCTTGGGATCCCGGGGGTAGTCCAGTCTGGGGGTGATCTTGGGATCCCGGGGGTAGTCCAGTCTGGGGGTGATCTTGGGATCCAGGAGGTAGTCCAGTCTTGGGATGATCTTGGGATCCCGGGGGTAGTCCAGTCTTGGGATGATCTTGGGATCCCGGGAGTAGTCCAGTCTTGGGATGATCTTGGGATCCCGGGGGTAGTCCAGTCTTGGGATGATCTTGGGATCCCGGGGGTAGTCTAGTTGGGGGTGATCTTGGGATCCGGGAGTAGTCCAGTCTTGGGATGATCTTGGGATCCGGGGGTAGTCCAGTCTTGGGATCCGGGGGTAGTCCAGTCTTGGGATGATCTTGGTATCCCGGGAGTAGTCCAGTCTTGGGATCATCTTGGGATCCCGGGGGTAGTCCAGTCTTGGGATGATCTTGGGATCCCGGGGGTAGTCCAGTCTTGGGATGATCTTGGGATCCCGGGGGTAGTCTAGTCGGGGGTGATCTTGGGATCCGGGAGTAGTCCAGTCTTGGGATGATCTTGGGATCCGGGGGTAGCCCAGTCTTGGGATGATCTTGGGATCCCGGGGGTAGCCCAGTCTTGGGATGATCTTGGGATCCCAGGGGTAGCCCAGTCTTGGGATGATCTTGGGATCCCGGGGGTAGCCCAGTCTTGGGATGATCTTGGGATCCCGAGGGTAGCCCAGTCTTGGGATGATCTTGGGATCCCGAGGGTAGCCCAGTCTTGGGATCCCGGGGGTAGCCCAGTCTTGGGATGATCTTGGGATCCCGGGGGTAGCCCAGTCTTGGGATGATCTTGGGATCCCGGGGGTAGTCCAGTCTGGGGGTGATCTTGGGACCCCCGGGGGTAGTCCAGTCTGGGGGTGATCTTGGGACCCCCGGGGGTAGTCCAGTCTGGGGGTGATCTTGGGATCCCCAGGGGTAGTCCAGTCTGGAGGTGATCTTGGCAGTCTGAGGGTATTCCAGCCTGGGGGGCGGTCTTGAAATCCCGGGGGTAGTCCAGTCTGGGTGTCATCATCATCTTTGCTTTGCCGACCTTGTTTGATGGGCGGGTATATATGGATGGGGGATCCAATCATGCTTGGCTCTGGCGGAGGCCGGGATTGGTTGGAATGGATCAGCGTTTGGTCTGTACTCGCTGTATTGGGAGAGTGCCGGCAGGTCACTGTTACATTTAGGAGGAAGTATTTCATCACCCCCCCCCCCCACCACCACCTACAAGCTGTGGTTCCTCCCGCTGATCTCTGGTCCCTGCAGGACACAATACTGAGGCAGAGGTTGTTGGGAGGAACCACTGTGGCCAGCGGGGGGGGATATGCTATTGGAGCGCCGGAGCCAAAGTGGAACTAAACGCATCAATTCAACAGCTTCCCAAAAACTGTTACATTGAAGCCACGCTGTGAACAATGGACATTTTGCGTCTGCTCTCAGCTGAACCGCCCACATGTGCAGCACCATGGCAACTGAGGCTTAGATGGTGGCTTCTGGGGCTGTAAAGGAGAGGAGGGTTTGGTTCCACTTTAAGTTTGATCTCCAGCTTTAGGAGGCGGCTCTCTGTCATACGGGGGGGAGGGGTCCCTGAAGTGTAACAGGATGAGAGGGCCACAGGCTTGTAACGAGTATAAAATTTTATTGTTTTGGATAAGAGATCAAATAAATAACTCCAACGCATTTCAGCGGCTCAGGACTTCATCAGGGCTGATGGTAACGGTCACTGGTCTGACAGTCATTGTGGGACCTGATGAAGCCCCTGAAATGCGCAGAGTTTTTTTTTTATCTCGTACTCAAAACAATAAAACTTTATACTTGTCACAGACCTGTGGCCCTCTTGGGCACACCTGAAGGTGTCAGTGCGGGGGGTGGGCAGGTTCAGCCCATCCCCCCCCCCCCCCCGCTGGATGAGTGAGTAGAATGCTGTGACTATCCCCCCCCTCGGGAATGGACGATGTTGTGTGGGCTCCTCCCTCTCCATGAACGATGCCGTTTCCCCCCTCCCAATATCCCAGAATGCTTTTCTTCCTTTTGGCCGGCTTCCCTTCACCTGGTGCTTAGCCGGCGCGCTTCTACAACCAGCAGAACGGGTGATGTGACCGCGCTGTCCGCTTCTCCCCCCCTCCCCCGCTCCAGACAAAGTGCCTGAGAACTCTGTGTATGTCAGCGACTTTTTATAGCCGAATAAATTCCGCAGATGTAAAATTTTATGTATTTTATGAAGAAAAAACAAACTCTGTATTCTGTAAATTCCTTTATTGTGTGATAACGGTAACAACGGTAACTATGGTAATAACGGTAACTATGGTAACTATGGTACTGGCCGACCCGCCTCTGTCCTCTCTTACCAAAGACCAAGCTGGGGAGCTGCCAGCAGAGGGTGGGACTACAGAGACCAGCATGCTCTGACTGAGATCTATGTCGGGGGGGGGGGCTGTTAGTCAGGTGACACTCAGTGGGTGGGACTACAGAGACCAGCATGCCCTGACTGAGATCTATGTTGGCGGGGGATGGATAATATGGGGGGCTGATCACAGGTTCAGTGTCTCCTCGAATATCTTCCCCCTTTGGACACAACTCTCTGTCCAGTTATATTGTGGCCTTAAAGAGAACCCGCCTCTAAAACTGCAGCCAAAGGCCCAGAAAGCCCAGGATTGGTCGCTTGTAATGTGCGTCTGAACTGACTACCCCGGGAGGAGTCCATTTCCTGTGATAGCCCCTCCTCTTCTGGGAGTGTCTTATTACTATCTGTGCTGGCCTAGCTCCTTCCCACCATACATATCATGGCCCCTCCTTCCCACCATACATATCATGGCCCCTCCTTCCCACCATACATATCATGGCCCCTCCTTCCCACCGTACATATCATGGCCCCTCCTCTTCTGGGAGTGTCTTATTACTATCTGTGCTGGCCAAGCTCCTTCCCACCATACGTATCATGGCCCCTCCTTCCCACCATACATATCATGGCCCCTCCTTCCCACCGTACATATCATGGCCCCTCCTCTTCTGGGAGTGTCTTATTACTATCTGTGCTGGCCACGCTGCTTCCCAGAATACATATCATAGCCCCTCCTCTTCTGGGAGTGTCTATTTTCCCCCTCGGTGCTGTTCCAGCTCCTCTGGCCCTCCCCTCTATAATGCTGCCAGCGGAGAAGCAAAGGGGAATACTATAGAACCCTGTGGCCCTCTTGTTTCTAGCTGTGCATCCTTTTACAGGCCATAATAATCAGTAGCTGTAATGTCAGTGACCTCTAGCAGTCTCGTGTTGCATGCCCCCAGTCTCTGAGCCCCCCAAATACCTCATAAACTGACTGCTATAGAGTGTCAGCTCTGGGGCTGCTGACATCACATCCAAGATGGCGGCACCCAGCAGCATTCTCAGGACTTCTTCAGGTAGATGCAATACGTTCGATGTGCCTGAATGTCAGAGAGGAGATTGTTGGTGATTAAGGAGCTTCCTGACATGCTCTGTATCTTCAGGTATATCGTCCACCTTTCCCTGACATTCTGGGGCTGTGCTGTGATTGGTGGGCACTGCACCACTTATTGGAAGGGACTGTAGGTCAGGGGAGAACTAGTGGTGATTGGTGGGAACTACACCATTTCTTAGAGGGGACTGTGGTTCATATGGGACTGTGGTAGTGACCGGTGGGCACTATAGTGGTGACCGGTGGGTGAGCACTATGGTGGCATCTGGTGGGCATGATGGTGGAAACTGGTGGGCACGATGGTGGCGACTGGTGAGCACTATGGGTGGGCACGATGGTGGTGACAGCTGGGCACTATGGTGACGACTGGTGGGCACTATGGGTGGGCACTATGGTGGTGACTGGTGGGCACGATGGTGGTGACAGCTGGGCACTATATGGTGACGACTGGTGAGCACTATGGGTGGGCATTATGATGGCGACTGGTGGGTACTACGGGTGAGCACTATGGTGGTGATTGGTGGGTACTATGGGTGAGCACTATGGTGGTGATTGGTGGGTACTATGGGTGAGCACTATGGTGGTGATCGGTGGGGACTACACCACTTATTGGAAGGGTCGGTGGAGGTCTGACATTCCTGCACCGGATTTGGATGAACAGAAGATTTCCTGTAGACGCGCTGACTGTCCCTGAGTCATACTCCCAATATACGGCAGGTCTCTGGATTGGCAGACCACGCTTCGGCTACGGGAGGAGACATTCGGTGTGCTCTCACCCAGGCCTGGTCATACAACAGAAAGGTCTATTTTTGTGCTAGAACTAAATCTCTAATTCCATGGCATATCTGTTAGTTACATTCAATTAACATTTTATATTTATTTAAAGGAATCCTAATAAATGGTACTTTGGATACTGGACCGTCCTTCGTGTGTCTCCATCATTTCATGGTGTGAATGGGACGATGTGCTGGGATTGAGGTGGTTCCATCATTTCATGGTGTGGATGGGGCGGTGGGCTGGGATTGAGGTGGTTCCATCATTTCATGGTGTGAATGGGGCGTGGGCTGGGATTGAGGCGCCTCCATCATTTCATGGTGTAAAAGGGGCGGTGGGCTGGGATTGAGGCGCCTCCATCATTTCATGGTGTGAATTGGGCGGTGGGCTGGGATTGAGGCGCCTCCAACATTTCATGGTGTGAATGGGGCCGTTAGCTGGGATTGAGGTGGCTCCATCATTTCATGGTGTGAATGGGGCGGTGTGCTGGGATTGAGGCGCCTCCATCATTTCATGGTGTGCCGGGATTGAGGCGCCTCCGTCATTTCATGGTGTGGATGGGGTGGTGGGCTGGGATTGAGGCACCCCCATCGTTTCATGGTGTGAATGGGGTGGTCGGCTGGGATTGAGGCGGTTCCATCATTTCATGGTGTGAATGGGGCGATGTGCTGGGATTGAGGTGCCTCCATCATTTCATGGTGTGGATGGGGTGGTGGGCTTGGTTTGAGGCGCCTCCATCATTTCATGGTGTGAATGGGGCGATGTGCTGGGATTGAGGTGGCTCCATCATTTCATGGTGTGAATGGGGCGATGTGCTGGGATTGAGGTGTCTCCATCATTTCATGGTGTGAATGGGGAGGTGTGCTGGGATTGAGGCGCCTCCATCATTTCATGGTGTGAATGGGGCGATGGGCTGGGATTGCGGTGGCTCCATCATTTCATGGTGTGGATGGGCTGGGATTGAGGCGGTTCCATCATTTCATGGTGTGCTGGGATTGAGGCGCCTCCGTCATTTCATGGGGTGGTGGGCTGGGATTGAGGCGGTTCCATCATTTCATGGTGTGAATGGGGCGATGGGCTGGGATTGAGGCGCCTCCATCATTTCATGGTGTGAATGGGGTGGTGTGCTCTGGGATTAAGGTGGCTCCACCATTTCATGGTGTGAATGGGGAGGTGTGCTGGGATTGAGGCGCCTCCGTCATTTCATGGTGTGAATGGGGCGATGTGCTGGGATTGAGGCGCCTCCATCATTTCATGGTGTGAATGGGGCGATGTGCTGGGATTGAGGCGCCTCCATCATTTCATGGTGTTAATGGGGCGGGGGGCTGGGATTGAGGCGGTTCCATCATTTCATGGTGTGCTGGGATTGAGGCGCCTCCGTCATTTCATGGTGTGGTGGGCTTGGTTTGAGGCGCCTCCGTCATTTCATGGTGTGAATGGGGCGATGGGCTGGGATTGAGGTGGTTCCACCATTTCATGGTGTGAATGGGGCGATGTGCTGGGATTGAGGTGTCTCCATCATTTCATGGTGTGAATGGGGCGGTGTGCTGGGATTGAGGCGCCTCCATCATTTCATGGTGTGAATGGGGCGATGTGCTGGGATTGAGGTGGCTCCATCATTTCATGGTGTAAATGGGGCGATGTGCTGGGATTGAGGTGTCTCCATCATTTCATGGTGTGAATGGGGCGGTGTGCTGGGATTGAGGCGCCTCCATCATTTCATGGTGTTAATGGGGCGGGGGGCTGGGATTGAGGCGGTTTCATCATTTCATGGTGTGCTGGGATTGAGGCGCCTCCGTCATTTCATGGTGTGGTGGGCTTGGTTTGAGGCGCCTCCGTCATTTCATGGTGTGAATGGGGCGATGGGCTGGGATTGAGGTGGTTCCACCATTTCATGGTGTGAATGGGGCGATGGGCTGGGATTGAGGTGGCTCCACCATTTCATGTTGTGAAAGGGCTGGGATTGAGGCCATAATTTCCATAATTTCATAGTGTGAATGGGGTGGTGGGCTGGGATTGAGGCGCCGCCATCATTTCATGGTGTGAATAGGACGGTGGGCTGGGATTGAGGCGCCTCCGTGTGGGCTGGGATTGAGGTGCCTCCATCATTTCATGGTGTGGATGGGCTGGGATTGTGGTGGCTCCATCATTTCATGGTGTGAATGGGGTGGTGGGCTGGGATTAAGGTGGCTCCATCATTTTATGGTGTGCTGGGATTGAGGCGCCTCTGTCATTTCATGGTGTGGATGGGGTGGTGGGCTTGGTTTGAGGCGCCTCCATCATTTCATGGTGTGAATGGGGCGATGGGCTGGGATTGAGGCGCCTCCATTATTTCATGGTGTGAATGGGGCGATGTGCTGGGATTGAGGTGGCTCCATCATTTCATGGTGTGCTGGGATTGAGGCGCCTCCGTCATTTCATGGTGTGGTGGGCTTGGTTTGAGGTGCCTCCGTCATTTCATGGTGTGAATGGGGCGATGGGCTGGGATTGAGGTGGCTCCACCATTTCATGGTGTGAAAGGGCTGGGATTGAGGCGGTTCCATAATTTCATAGTGTGAATGGGGTGGTGGGCTGGGATTGAGGCGCCGCCATCATTTCATGGTGTGAATGGGACGGTGGGCTGGAATTGAGGCGCCTCCGTCATTTCATGGTGTGGATGGGGTGGTGGGCTTGGTTTGAGGCGCCTCCATCATTTCATGGTGTGAATAGGGCAATGTGCTGGGATTCAGGCGCCTCCGTCATTTCATGGTGTGAATGGGGCGGTGTGCTGGGATTGAGGTGGTTCCATCATTTCATGGTGTGAATGGGGCGATGTGCTGGGATTGAGGCGCCTCCATCATTTCATGGTGTGGATGGGCTGGGATTGAGGTGGCTCCATCATTTTATGGTGTGAATGGGGCGGTGTGCTGGGCTGGGATTGAGGCGCCGCCATCATTTCATGGTGTGAATGGGGCGGTGTGCTGGGATTGAGGTGCCTCCATAATTTCATGGTGTGAATGGGGTGGTGGGCTGGGATTGAGGCGCCGCCATCATTTCGTGGTGTAAATGGGGCGGTGTGCTGGGATTGAGGCGCCTCCATCATTTCATGGTGTGGATGGGGTGGTGGGCTGGGATTGAGGTGGCTCCATCATTTCATGGTGTGAATGGGGTGGTGGGCTGGGATTGAGGTGGTTCCATCATTTCATGGTGTGAATGGGGCGGTGTGCTGGGATTGAGGTGGCTCCATCATTTCATGGTGTGAATGGGGCGGTGGGCTGGGATTGAGGTGGTTCCATCATTTCATGGTGTGAATGGGGCGGTGGGCTGGGATTGAGGTGCCTCCATCATTTCATGGTGTGGGTGGGCTGGGATTGAGGCGCCGCCATCATTTCATGGTGTGAATGGGGCGGTGTGCTGGGATTGAGGTGGTTCCATCATTTCATGGTGTGAATGGGGTGGTGTGCTAGGATTGAGGTGGCTCCATCATTTCATGGTGTGAATGGGGTGGTGGGCTGGGATTGAGGTGGTTCCATCATTTCATGGTGTGAATGGGGCGGTGGGCTGGGATTGAGGTGGTTCCATCATTTCATGGTGTGAATAGGGTGGTGGGCTGGGATTGAGTTGGTTCCATCATTTCATGGTGTGAATGGGGTGGTGTGCTGGGATTGAGGTGGCTCCATCATTTCATTATGTGAATGGGGTGGTGTGCTAGGATTGAGGTGGCTCCATCATTTCATGGTGTGAATGGGGTGGTGTGCTGGGATTGAGGTGGCTCCATCATTTCATGGTGTGAATGGGGCGGTGGGCTGGAATTGAGGTGGCTCCATCATTTCATGGTGTGAATGGGGTGGTGTGCTAGGATTGAGGTGGCTCCATCATTTCATGGTGTGAATGGGGTGGTGGGCTGGGATTGAGGTGGTTCCATCATTTCATGGTGTGAATGGGGCGGTGGGCTGGGATTGAGGTGCCTCCATCATTTCATGGTGTGGATGGGCTGGGATTGAGGCGCCGCCATCATTTCATGGTGTGAATGGGGTGGTGGGCTGGGATTGAGGTGGTTCCATCATTTCATGGTGTGAATGGGGTGGTGTGCTGGGATTGAGGCGCCTCCATCATTTCATGGTGTGAATGGGGCGGTGTGCTGGGATTGAGGTTTCTCCATCATTTCATCGTGTGAATGGGGCGGTGTGCTAGGATTGAGGTGACTCCATCATTTCATGGTGTGAATGGGGTGGTGTGCTGGGATTGAGGCGCCTCCATCATTTCATGGTGTGAATGGGGTGGTGGGCTGGGATTGAGGTGGTTCCATCATTTCATGCTGTGAATGGGGCGGTGGGCTGGGATTGAGGTGCCTCCATCATTTCATGGTGTGGATGGGCTGGGATTGAGGCGCCGCCATCATTTCATGGTGTGAATGGGGCGGTGTGCTGGGATTGAGGTGGTTCCATCATTTCATGGTGTGAATGGGGCGGTGGGCTGGGATTGAGGTGGTTCCATCATTTCATGGTGTGAATGGGGCGGTGGGCTGGGATTGAGGTGGTTCCATCATTTCATGGTGTGAATAGGGTGGTGGGCTGGGATTGAGGTGGTTCCATTATTTCATGGTGTGAATGGGGCGGTGTGCTGGGATTGAGGTGGCTCCATCATTTCATGGTGTAATTGGGGTGGTGTGCTAGGATTGAGGTGGCTCCATCATTTCATGGTGTGAATGGGGTGGTGGGCTGGGATTGAGGTGCCTCCATTATTTCATGGTGTGGATGGGCTGGGATTGAGGCGCCGCCATCATTTCATGGTGTGAATGGGGTGGTGGGCTGGGATTGAGGTGGTTCCATCATTTCATGGTGTGAATGGGGTGGTGGGCTGGGATTGAGGTGGTTCCATCATTTCATGGTGTGAATGGGGTGGTGTGCTGGGATTGAGGCGCCTCCATCATTTCATGGTGTGAATGGGGCGGTGTGCTGGGATTGAGGTTTCTCTATCATTTCATGGTGTGAATGGGGCGGTGTGCTAGGATTGAGGTGACTCCATCATTTCATGGTGTGAATGGGGTGGTGGGCTGGGATTGAGGTGGCTCCATCATTTCATGGTGTGAATGGGGCGGTGGGCTGGGATTGAGGTTTCTCTATCATTTCATGGTGTGAAGGGGGCGGTGTGCTAGGATTGAGGTGACTCCATCATTTCATGGTGTGAATGGGGTGGTGGGCTGGGATTGAGGTGCCTCCATTATTTCATGGTGTGGATGGGCTGGGATTGAGGCGCCGCCATCATTTCATGGTGTGAATGGGGTGGTGGGCTGGGATTGAGGTGGTTCCATCATTTCATGGTGTGAATGGGCCGGTGTGCTGGGATTGAGGCGGTTCCATCATTTCATGGTGTGAATGGGGTGGTGGGCTAGGATTGAGGTGGTTCCATCATTTCATGGTGTGAATGGGGCGGTGTGCTGGGATTGAGGTGTCTCCATCATTTCATGGTGTAATTGGGGTGGTGTGCTAGGATTGAGGTGGCTCCATCATTTCATGGTGTGAATGGGGTGGTGGGCTGGGATTGAGGTGCCTCCATTATTTCATGGTGTGGATGGGCTGGGATTGAGGCGCCGCCATCATTTCATGGTGTGAATGGGGCGATATGCTGGGATTGAGGTGGTTCCATCATTTCATGGTGTGAATGGGGCGATGTGCTGGGATTGAGGTTTCTCCATCATTTCATGGTGTGAATAGGGCGGTGGGCTGGTATTGAGGTGGCTCCATCATTTCATGGTGTGAATGGGGCGGTGGGCTGGGATTGAGGTTTCTCCATCATTTCATGGTGTGAATGGGGCGGTGGGCTGGTATTGAGGTGGCTCCATCATTTCATGGTGTGAATGGGGCGGTGGGCTGGGATTGAGGTTCCTCCATCATTTCATGGTGTGAATGGGGCGGTGGGCTGGGATTGAGGTGGCTCCATCATTTCATGGTGTGAATGCGGCGGTGGGCTGGGATTGAGGTTCCTCCATCATTTCATGGTGTGAATGGGGCGGTGGGCTGGGATTGAGGCGGTTCCATCATTTCATGGTGTGAATGGGGGGGTGGGCTGGGATTGAGGTGGTTCCATCATTTCATGGTGTGAATGGGGCAATGTGCTGGGATTGAGGTGGCTTCATCATTTCATGGTGTGGATGGGCTGGGATTGAGGCGCCGCCATCATTTCATGGTGTGAATGGGGCGGTGGGCTGGGATTGAGGTGGTGCCATCATTTCATGGTGTGAATGGGGCGATGTGCTGGGATTGAGGTTCCTCCATCATTTCATGGTGTGAATGGGGAGGTGGGCTGGGATTGAGGTGCCTCTATCATTTCATGGTGTGAATGGGGCGGTGTGCTAGGATTGAAGTGGCTCCATCATTTCATGGTGTGAATGGGGTGGTGGGCTGGGATTGAGGTGGTTCTATCATTTCATGGTGTGAATGGGGCGGTGTGCTGGGATTGAGCTTCCTCCATCATTTCATGGTGTGAATGGGGCGGTGGGCTGGGATTGAGGTGGCTCCATCATTTCATGGTGTGAATGGGGCGATGTGCTGGGATTGAGGTGGCTCCATCATTTCATGGTGTGAATGGGGCGGTGGGCTGGGATTGAGGTGGTTCCATCATGTCATGGTGTGAATGGGGCGATGTGCTGGGATTGAGGTGGCTCCATCATTTCATGGTGTGAATGGGGCGGTGTGCTGGGATTGAGGCGCCTCCATCATTTCATGGTGTGAATGGGGCGGTGTGCTGGGATTGAGGTGGCTCCATCATGTTATGGTGTGAATGGGGCGATGTGCTGGGATTGAGGTGGCTTCATCATGTCATGGTGTGAATGGGGCGATGTGCTGGGATTGAGGTGGCTTCATCATGTCATGGTGTGAATGGGGCGATGTGCTGGGATTGAGGTGGCTTCATCATGTCATGGTGTGAATGGGGCGGTGTGCTGGGAGTGAGGTGGCTCCATCATTTCATGGTGTGAATGGGGTGGTGGCTCCATCATTTCATGGTGTGAATGGGGCTGTGTGCTGGGATTGAGGTGGCTCCATCATTTCATGGTGTGAACGAGCTGCCAGGCAACCAGCATTTTCAGGAGTGGGTGAGCAGCAGCCGTCTCCAGGCCACTCAGGTTTATAAAGGGTTAGCTCTTGTCAGAGAAAATGAAAAGGTAAATACACAGCTGTGTGTGTGGCAGAGCTGTGTGAATCTCAGGGCTGGATGGACAGCAATACAAAATCCTTGGGCAGGTATCTGTGGATTTAGTCGTTTGCTCCGAGTTCTTCATTTACGTGAATGTTTTTCTATCTGTGTGTGAGAACCGCCGGAGGAGCGATCTGCTATCTCCCTCCCCCTCCCCCCTCCGGCTATCCCTCTAATGAGAACGTATACGGCTCTCCAGTCACCGCCTGCTTGTACAAGACGAACGTTCCAGAAATCGCTGACTCTACAGAATATTTCCCTCTATTACTGTGAATGTGGCCCCCCAATAATCTCAGGAGTGACAGGTTCTCTTTATACCCCCCGGGACCCCCTCATATACAGGGCTGTGAATAAGTATTTGCCCCCTCCTGATTTTGTTTTTTTTTTTTCACATTTGTCAATTCAATGATTCCGTTTTTTTTTTTTTACAGTAAATGATCTTTTCATTTATGAAGCCGTCCAATCCTGCCCTGTGTGAGAAAGTAATTGCCCCCTAAACCTAATAACTGGGTGCGCCTCCCTTGGCGGCAACAACTGTTGGCACTGTGTCACTCACATCGCTGCGGAGGAATTTTGTTGCACGCTTCTTTGTAGATTTGTAGAGATTCTGCCACATTGGAGAGTATTTCAGCATAAACGGCTTGTTTAACCCCTTCAAGGCCGGGCATTTATACCCCCTTCCTGAGGCTGCGCCGACGGGGCCGCGCTTATGCGCAGTGACGTGGCCGCGCTGATGGTCACCGACGGGGGCCGCGCTGATGCGCACCGACGGGGCCGCGCTGATGCGCACCGACGGGGCCCCGCTGATGCGCACCGACGGGGCCCCGCTGCTGCGCACCGACGGGGCCGCGCTGATGCGTACCGATGGGGCCGTGCTGATGGGAACGGCGGGGAGCTGTAAAGCCCTCCGCCCAGCCGTCAATCTGCTATAGGCCGGGGCAGGAAGGTGTTAAGGGCATGCCACAGAATCTCAAAAGGATTCCTTGATTCAACAGGTCTGGCAGTAATCAGGCTTGGGTGGTGTGGCAAGTGAAATTTAGCCAATTTAGCCCAGCTTTCCAACAAATGCGGTTAGTCACGAGTCATTCATGAGTTAGTAAGGGGGGCAATTACTTTTTCACATAGGGCCAGGCAGGTTTGGGCGGCTTCTTATATGATGAAATCATCGTATAAAAACTGCTATTTTGTATTTCCTCGTATTTTCTGTAATTATTTAGGTGTTGAAAATATGAAAAAAAAAAAAAAAACAGAAGGGGGGCAAATACTTTTTCACAGCACTGTGTGTATACTCAGTATATATATATATATATATATATATATATATATATATATATATATATATATATATATATATATATATACACACAGTATATACATATATATATATATATATATATATATATATATACACACAGTATATACAGGTGAGGGGTGCTCCCTCCTCTAGCAGTAGAATGTGACTGGAGATGTTGGCGGTACAAAAGGCGTCTCAGAGACGAGTCTTTCGGGAAGATGATCGAACGATTGCATATTAATGAAGGTGGGACAGTGACGTCCCCCCAAGCCGGAGAATATTCCATTGAAAGTCTTTTCAGAGAAGAATACAAAGAGCCCATTTGCTGCGCTGATCAGCCTGCGATGGCGTCATTCCCGCCGCTTCCACACAGCGACCCCATTATCACCCCTCAGTGTTTATTATAGGGGGACAATGACTGGACTGATAAGGATCTCATTGGCTGCTCCAGTTCACAGAGATGTCAATATGGGGCCCTCAGCTGACATTTCTATCAGCCAATCACTATTCAGTATGAATATAGGAAGTGTGTGAGCTCAGCATAGTCTTCTGTGTGCCATGAACTGCATTCTGGGTTCAGGAGGTTCTGTTTATTGGGTTCAGGAGGTTCTGTATATTGGGTTCAGGAGATGGGTGCAGGAGGTTCTGTATATTGGGTTCAGGAGGTTCTGTATATTGGGTTCAGGAGATGGGTGCAGGAGGTTCTGTATATTGGGTTCGGGAGGTTCTGTATATTGGGTGCAGGAGGTTCTGTATATTGGGTTCAGAAGGTTCTGTATATTGGGTGCAGGAGGTTCTGTATATTGGGTTCTGGAGGTTCTGTATATTGGGTTCAGGAGGTTCTGTATTTTGGGTTCAGGAGGTTCTGTATATTGCGTTCAGGAGTTTCTGTATATTGGGTTCTGGAGGTTCTGTATATTGGGTTCAGGAGATGGGTGCAGGAGGTTCTGTATATTGCGTTCAGGAGGTTTTGTATATTGGGTTCTGGAAGTTCTGTATATTGGGTTCAGGAGGTTCTGTATATTGGGTTCAGGAGATGGGTGCAGGAGGTTCTGTATATTGCGTTCAGGAGGTTCTGTATATTGGGTTCTGGAGGTTCTGTATATTGGGTTCAGGAGGTTCTGTATATTGGGTTCTGGAGGTTCTGTATATTGGGTTCTGGAGGATCTGTATATTGGGTTCTGGAAGTTCTGTATATTGGGTTCGGGAGGTTCTGTATATGGGGTTCAGGAGGTTCTGTATATGGGGTTCAGGAGACGGGTGCAGGAGGTTCTGTATATTGGGTTCAGGAGATGGGTGCAGGAGGTTCTGTATATTGCGTTCAGGAGTTTCTGTATATTGGGTTCTGGAGGTTCTGTATATTGGGTTCAGGAGATGGGTGCAGGAGGTTCTGTATATTGGGTTCTGGAAGTTCTGTATATTGGGTTCAGGAGGTTCTGTATATTGGGTTCAGGAGATGGGTGCAGGAGGTTCTGTATATTGCGTTCAGGAGGTTCTGTATATTGGGTTCTGGAGGTTCTGTATATTGGGTTCAGGAGGTTCTGTATATTGGGTTCTGGAGGTTCTGTATATTGGGTTCTGGAGGATCTGTATATTGGGTTCTGTAGGTTCTGTATATTGGGTTCGGGAGGTTCTGTATATGGGGTTCAGGAGACGGGTGCAGGAGGTTCTGTATATTGGGTTCAGGAGATGGGTGCAGGAGGTTCTGTATATTGGGTTCAGGATGTTCTGTATATTGGGTTCTGGATACGGGTTCAGGAGGTTCTGTATATTGGGTTCAGGAGACGGGTGCAGGATGTTCTGTATATTGTGTGCAGGAGGTTCTGTATATTGCGTTCAGGAGACGGGTTCTGGAGGTTCTGTATATTGGGTTCGGGAGGTCCTGTATATTGCGTTCTGTATATTGGGTTCAGGAGACGGGTTCGGGAGGTTCTGTATATTGGGTTCGGGAGGTTCTGTATATTGGGTTCGGGAGGTTCTGTATATTGGGTTCGGGAGGTTCTGTATATTGGGTTCTGAAGGTTCTGTATATTGGGTTCAGGAGGTTCTGTATATTGGGTCCAGGAGGTTCTGTATATTGGGTTCTGGAGGTTCTGTATATTGGGTTCAGGAGGTTCTGTATATTGGGTTCAGGAAGTTCTGTATATTGGGTTCTGGAGGTTCTGTATATTGGGTTCAGGAGGTTCTGTATATTAGGTTCTGGAGGTTCTGTATATTGGGTTCAGGAGGTTCTGTATATTGGGTTCTGGAGGTTCTGTACATTGGGTTCAGGATGTTCTGTATATTGGGTTCGGGAGGTTCTGTATATTGGGTTCAGGAGGTTCTGTATATTGGGTTCTGGAGACGGGTTCAGGAGGTTCTGTATATTGGGTTCAGGACGTTCTGTATATTGGGTTCAGGAGACGGGTTCAGGAGGTTCTGTATATTGGGTTCTGGAGGTTCCGTATATTCCCTGACATCTCCGCTCCCCAAAGTCTCACAGCAGACAGATCACTGATCCCCTGAAACGCGGCGGCTTCACTCCTCACTACCAGCGGAAATTTCTCCAAAATTGTGCTGAGCCGCCATAAAGTGCAATCCGGCGAATATACGAGGAAAATCAAAAAAAGTTCTATATGAAAGTGCACAAATCAATATAAAAATCCCCAAAGCATGTATAAACTCTAATAGAAAAAATCATATATATACAAATAAAATAAAGTCTGAATACAATGTGAAAGACCAAAAGGAGTGACCCCGGAGGACCATATAGATCCAGACCTTCATCCAACACGTTTCGTCACATGGATGACGTCACGGGGCAACAGAGAGGATTTGGGGTCTACAGTATGAAATCTCTGCGCCGAGCCGGAGACCCTCATCCAGGACACAGCAGGAGAAGTTCTGCAGTGAAGACGGAGGAATAAAACCCCCAAGCAGGGAAATGGGGGTGACAACGCAGGAGCGGAATGTTGTCACCTTATAACAGGAAGTACCTGAACACTGACCTCCATGGCGGGATCACCGGGGATTATCTCAGAACCACAGAGGATCCATTCACAGAGACACATGGCACCACCCCGCTTCCTCCATCTCCCCCCAGGGGCCCCTCTCCATCTCTCCCCTCTCTAGGGGCCCCTCCATCTCTCCCCCTCTCCTCTCTCTAGGGGTCCCTCCATCTCTCCCCAGGGGCCCCTCTCCATCTCTCCCCCTCTCCTCTCTCTAGGGGCCCCTCTCCATCTCTCCTCTCTCTAGGGGCCCCTCCATCTCTCCCCCTCTCCTCTCTCTAGGGGCCCCTCCATCTCTCCCCTCTCCTCTCTCTAGGGGTCCCTCCATCTCTCCCCAGGGGCCCCTCTCCATCTCTCCCCCTCTCCTCTCTCTAGGGGCCCCTCTCCATCTCTCCCCCTCTCCTCTCTCTAGGGGCCCCTCTCCATCTCTCCCCCTCTCCTCTCTCTAGGGGCCCCTCTCCATCTCTCCCCCTCTCCTCTCTCTAGGGGTCCCTCCATCTCTCCCCAGGGGCCCCTCTCCATCCCTCCCCCTCTCTAGGGGCCCCTCTCCAGCTCTCCCCAGGGGCCCCTCTCCATCTCTCCCCAGGGGCCCCTCTCCATCTCTCCTCTCTCTAGGGGCCCCTCCATCTCTCCCCCTCTCCTCTCTCTAGGGGCCCCTCCATCTCTCCCCTCTCCTCTCTCTAGGGGTCCCTCCATCTCTCCCCAGGGGCCCCTCTCCATCTCTCCCCCTCTCCTCTCTCTAGGGGCCCCTCTCCATCTCTCCCCCTCTCCTCTCTCTAGGGGCCCCTCCCCATCTCTCCCCCTCTCCTCTCTCTAGGGGTCCCTCCATCTCTCCCCCTCTCCTCTCTCTAGGGGCCCCTCCATCTCTCCCCTCTCCTCTCTCCAGGGGCCCCTCCATCTCTCCCCAGGGGCCCCTCTCCATCTCTCCCCCTCTCCTCTCTCTAGGGGCCCCTCCATCTCTCCCCAGGGGCCCCTCTCCATCCCTCCCCCTCTCCTCTCTCTAGGGGCCCCTCTCCATCTCTCCTCCCCCCTCTGTCTAGAGGTCCCTCCATCTCTCCCCAGGGGCCCCTCTCCATCTCTCCTCTCTCTAGGGGCCCCTCCATCTCTCCCCAGGGGCCCCTCTCCATCTCTCCTCCCCCCTCTCTCTAGAGGCCCCTCTCCATCTCTCCCCCCCCCTCTCTCTAGGGGCCCCTCTCCATCTCTCCTCCCCCCTCTCTCTAGGGGCCCCTCTCCATCTCCCCCCTCTCTAGGGGTCCCTCCATCTCTCCCCAGGGGCCCCTCTCCATCTCTCCTCCCCCCTCTCTCTAGAGGTCCCTCCATCTCTCCCCAGGGGCCCCTCTCTATCTCTCCCCCCTCCTCTCTCTAGGGGCCCCTCCATCTCTCCCCCTCTCCTCTCTCTAGGGGCCCCTCCATCTCTCCCCCTCTCCTCTCTCTAGGGGCCCCTCCATCTCTCCCCTCTCCTCTCTCTAGGGGTCCCTCCATCTCTCCCCAGGGGCCCCTCTCCATCTCTCCCCCTCTCCTCTCTCTAGGGGCCCCTCTCCATCTCTCCCCCTCTCCTCTCTCTAGGGGCCCCTCTCCATCTCTCCCCCTCTCCTCTCTCTAGGGGCCCCTCTCCATCTCTCCCCCTCTCCTCTCTCTAGGGGTCCCTCCATCTCTCCCCAGGGGCCCCTCTCCATCCCTCCCCCTCTCTAGGGGCCCCTCCATCTCTCCCCAGGGGCCCCTCTCCAGCTCTCCCCAGGGGCCCCTCTCCATCTCTCCCCAGGGGCCCCTCTCCATCTCTCCTCTCTCTAGGGGCCCCTCCATCTCTCCCCCTCTCCTCTCTCTAGGGGCCCCTCCATCTCTCCCCTCTCCTCTCTCTAGGGGTCCCTCCATCTCTCCCCAGGGGCCCCTCTCCATCTCTCCCCCTCTCCTCTCTCTAGGGGCCCCTCTCCATCTCTCCCCCTCTCCTCTCTCTAGGGGCCCCTCTCCATCTCTCCCCCTCTCCTCTCTCTAGGGGCCCCTCTCCATCTCTCCCCCTCTCCTCTCTCTAGGGGCCCCTCCATCTCTCCCCTCTCCTCTCTCTAGGGGTCCCTCCATCTCTCCCCAGGGGCCGCTCTCCATCCCTCCCCCTCTCCTCTCTCCAGGGGCCCCTCCATCTCTCCCCAGGGGCCCCTCTCCATCTCTCCCCCTCTCCTCTCTCTAGGGGCCCCTCCATCTCTCCCCAGGGGCCCCTCTCCATCCCTCCCCCTCTCCTCTCTCTAGGGGCCCCTCTCCATCTCTCCTCCCCCCTCTGTCTAGAGGTCCCTCCATCTCTCCCCAGGGGCCCCTCTCCATCTCTCCTCTCTCTAGGGGCCCCTCCATCTCTCCCCAGGGGCCCCTCTCCATCTCTCCTCCCCCCTCTCTCTAGAGGCCCCTCTCCATCTCTCCCCCCCCCTCTCTCTAGGGGCCCCTCTCCATCTCTCCTCCCCCCTCTCTCTAGGGGCCCCTCTCCATCTCCCCCCTCTCTAGGGGTCCCTCCATCTCTCCCCAGGGGCCCCTCTCCATCTCTCCTCCCCCCTCTCTCTAGAGGTCCCTCCA
Source organism: Lithobates clamitans (assembly GCA_037952925.1). Classification (NCBI taxonomy): domain Eukaryota; kingdom Metazoa; phylum Chordata; class Amphibia; order Anura; family Ranidae; genus Lithobates; species Lithobates clamitans. Next base: position 19,093 of record JBBGZY010003887.1, on the reverse strand, counting down.
TCTCTCCCCAGGGGCCCCTCTCTATCTCTCCCCCCTCCTCTCTCTAGGGGCCCCTCCATCTCTCCCCAGGGGCCCCTCTCCATATCTCCCCCTCTCCTCTCTCTAGGGGCCCCTCCATCTCTCCCCCTCTCCTCTCTCTAGGGGTCCCTCCATCTCTCCCCAGGGGCCCCTCTCCTCTCTCCAGGGGCCCCTCCATCTATCCCCAGGGGCCCCTCTCCAGCTCTCCCCAGGGGCCCCTCTCCATCTCTCCCCCTCTCCTCTCTCTAGGGGCCCCTCCATCTCTCCCCATCTCTCCTCACCCCTCTGTCTAGAGGTCCCTCCATCTCTCCCCAGGGGCCCCTCTCCATCTCTCCTCTCTCTAGGGCCCCTCCATCTCTCCTCCCCCCTCTCTCTAGAGGCCCCTCTCCATCTCTCCCCCTCTCCTCTCTCTAGGGGCCCCTCTCCATCTCTCCTCACCCCTCTCCATCTCCCCCCTCTCTAGGGGTCCCTCCATCTCTCCCCAGGGCCCCTCTCCATCTCTCCTCCCCCCTCTCTCTAGAGGTCCCTCCATCTCTCCCCAGGGGCCCCTCTCTATCTCTCCCCCCCTCCTCTCTCTAGGGGCACCTCCATCTCTCCCCAGGGGCCCCTCTCTATCTCTCCCCCCCTCCTCTCTCTAGGGGCCCCTCCATCTCTCCCCAGGGGCCCCTCTCCATATCTCCCCCTCTCCTCTCTCTAGGGGCCCCTCCATCTCTCCCCAGGGGCCTCTCTCCATATCTCCCCCTCTCCTCTCTCTAGGGGTCCCTCCATCTCTCCAGGGGCCCCTCCATCTCTCCCCAGGGGCCCCTCTCCATCTCTCCCCAGGGGCCCCTCTCCATCTCTCCCCCTCTCCTCTCTCTAGGGGCCCCTCTCCATCCCTCCCCCCTCTCCTCTCTCTAGGGGCCCCTCTCCATCTCTCCTCCCCCCTCTGTCTAGAGGTCCCTCCATCTCTCCCAGGGGCCCCTCTCCATCTCTCCTCTCTCTAGGGGCCCCTCTCCATCTCTCCTCCCCCCTCTCTCTAGGGGCCCCTCTCCATCTCTCCTCCCCCCTCTCTCTAGAGGCCCCTCTCCATCTCTCCCCCCCTCTCTCTAGGGGCCCCTCTCTATCTCTCCTCCCCCCTCTCTCTAGGGGCCCCTCTCCATCTCCCCCCTCTCTAGGGGTCCCTCCATCTCTCCCCAGGGGCCCCTCCATCTCTCCCCAGGGGCCCCTCTCCATCTCTCCTCCCCCCTCTCTCTAGGGGCCCCTCTCCATCTCCCCCCTCTCTAGGGGTCCCTCCATCTCTCCCCAGGGGCCCCTCTCCATCTCTCCTCCCCCTCTCTCTAGAGGTCCCTCCATCTCTCCCCAGGGGCCCCTCTCCATATCTCCCCCTCTCCTCCCTCTAGGGGCCCCTCCATCTCTCCCCAGTGGCCCCTCTCCATCTCCCCCTCTCCTCTCTCTAGGGGTCCCTCCATCTCTCCCCAGGGGCCCCTCTCCTCTCTCCCCAGGGGCCCCTCTCCATCTCTCCTCTCTCTAGGGGCCCCTCCATCTCTCCCCAGTGGCCCCTCTCCATCTCTCCCCTCTCTAGGGGTCCCTCCATCTCTCCCCCTCTCCTCTCTCTAGGGGCCCCTCCATCTCTCCCCAGGGGCCCCTCTCCATCTCTCCCCTCTCTAGGGGTCCCTCCATCTCTCCCCCTCTCCTCTCTCTAGGGGCCCCTCCATCTCTCCCCAGGGGCCCCTCTCCATCTCTCCCCCTCTCCTCTCTCTAGGGGCCCCTCTCCATCTCTCCTCTCACTAGGGGTCCCTCCATCTCTCCCCAGGGGCCCCTCTCCATTCCTCCCCCTCTCCTCTCTCTAGGGGCCCCTCTCCATCTCTCCTCCCCCCTCTGTCTAGAGGTCCCTCCATCTCTCCCCAGGGGCCCCTCTCCATCTCTCCTCTCTCTAGGGGCCCCTCTCCATCTCTCCTCCCCCCTCTCTCTAGGGGCCCCTCTCCCCCCTCTCTAGGGGGTCCCTCCATCTCTCCCCAGGGGCCCCTCTCTATCTCTCCTCCCCCCTCTCTCTAGAGGTCCCTCCATCTCTCCCCAGGGGCCCCTCTCTATCTCTCCCCCCCTCCTCTCTCTAGGGGCCCCTCCATCTCTCCCCAGGGGCCCCTCTCTATCTCTCCCCCCCTCCTCTCTCTAGGGGCCCCTCCATCTCTCCCCAGGGGCCCCTCTCTATCTCTCCCCCCCTCCTCTCCCCAGGGGCCCCTCCATCTCTCCCTCTCCTCTCTCTAGGTGCCCCTCCATCTCTCCCCAGTGGCCCCTCTCCTCTCTCTAGGGGTCCCTCCATCTCTCCCCAGGGGCCCCTCTCCATCTCTCCCCCTCTCCTCTCTCCAGGGGCCCCTCCATCTCTCCCCACTCTAGGGGTCCCTCCATCTCTCCCCAGGGGCCCCTCTCCATCTCTCTCCCTCTCCTCTCTCTAGGGGCCCCTCCATCTCTCCTCTCCCCTCTATCTAGGGGCCCCTCTCCATCTCTCCTCCCCCCTCTCTCTAGGGGCCCCTCTCCATCTCTCCTCCCCCCTCTCTCTAGGGGCCCCTCTCTATCTCTCCTCTCTCTAGGGGCCCCTCCATCTCTCCCCAGGGGCCCCTTTTCTATCTCTCCTCCCCCCTCTCTCTAGGGGCCCCTCCATCTCTCCCCAGGGGCCCCTCTCCATCTCTCCTCCCCCCTCTCTCTAGGGGCCCCTCCATCTCTCCTCTCACTAGGGGCCCCTCTCTCTAGGGGCTTCTCTCTATCTTTTCTCCCCCTCTCTATCGGGGCCCCTCTCTATCTCTCCTCCCCCTCTCTCTAGGGGCCCCTCTCAATCTCTCCTCCCCCTCTCTCTAGAGGCCCCTATCTCTCCTCCCCCCTCTATCTAGGGGCCCCTCTCCATCTCTCCTCCCCCCTCTATCTAGGGGCCCCTCTCCTCCCCCCTCTCTCTAGGGGCCCCTCTCTATCTCTCCTCCCCCCTCTCTCTAGGGGCTTCTCTGTATCTCTCCTCCCCCTCTCTCTAGGGGCCCCTCTCTATCTCTCTTCCCCTCTCTCTCTAGGGGCCCCTCTCTATCTCTCTTCCCCTCTCTCTCTAGGGGCCCCTCTCTATCTCTCTTCCCCTCTCTCTCTAGGGGCCCCTCTCTATCTCTCCTCCCCCCTCTCTCTCTAGGGGCCCCTCTCTATATCTCCTCCCCCCTCTCTCTAGGGGCCCCTCCATCTCTCCCCTCCCCCTCTCTGTAGGATCCTTTCTTCGTTTCTCACTTCCGGTGTATATTGTCGGACGGTCCCTGGTCTCCCGGAAGCGGAAGTGAGTCCGTGCGGCCGAGTTGCGGTTCCCCCGCTCTGTAGTTCCGGTGTGGGAGGTTCCGGTGGTGTGGGTCGGTTGGTCGGTCGGGGATGTCGGACTCGGAGAGCGATGATGAGAGGCCGTTCCCTCTGGCCGGGTTCTTGTTCGGGAATATTAATGAGGACGGACAGCTGGAGGGTGACTGTGTGCTGGACAAGGTGAGAGCTTCCGGTACTGGTGACCCCCCCTCCCCCCACATAAACAAACACACAATGCACCCCAGTGTGTCCCCCCCTTCCCCTCACTGCACCCCAGTGTGTCCCCCCCTCCCCCTCACTGCACCCCAGTGTGTCCCCCCCTCCCCCTCACTGCACCCCAGTGTGCCCCCCCCTCCCCCCACATAAACAAACACACAATGCACCCCAGTGTGCCCCCCCCTCCCCCCACATAAACAAACACACAATGCACCCCAGTGTGTCCCCCCCCTCCCCCTCCCTGCACCCCAGTGTGTCCCCCCTCCCCCTCACTGCACCCCAGTGCCCCCCCCTCCCCCCACATAAACAAACACACAATGCACCCCAGTGTGTCCCCCCACTCCCCCTCCCTGCACCCCAGTGTGTCCCCCCTCCCCCTCACTGCACCCCAGTGCCCCCCCCTCCCCCCACATAAACAAACACACAATGCACCCCAGTGTGTCCCCCCTCCCCCTCCCTGCACCCCAGTGTGTCCCCCCTCCCCCACACTACACCCCAATGTGTCCCCCCTCCCCCCACATAAACAAACACACACAATGCACCCCAGTGTGTCCCCCCCTCCCTGCACCCCAGTGACCCCCCTCCCCCCACATAAACAAACACACAATGCACCCCAGTGTGTGTCCCCTCCCTGCACCCCAGTGTGTCCCCCCCTCCCCCTCCCTGCACCCCAGTGTGTCCCCCCCTCCCTGCACCCCAGTGTGTCCCCCCCTCCCCCACACTACACCCCAGTGTGTCCCCCCCTCCCCCCACATAAACAAACACACAATGCACCCCAGTGTGTCCCCCCCTCCCCCTCACTGCACCCCAGTGTCCCCCCCTCCCCCCACATAAACAAACACACAGTGCACCCCAGTGTCCCCCCCTCCCCCCACATAAACAAACACACACTGCACCCCAATGTCCCCCCCTCACTGCACCCCAGTGTGTCCCCCCCTCCCCCTCACTGCACCCCAGTGTGTCCCCCCCTCCCCCCACATAAACAAACACACAATGCACCCCCCACATAAACAAACACACACTGCACCCCAGTGTCCCCCCTCCCCCCACATAAACAAACACACAATGCACCCCAGTGTCCCCCCCTCCCCCCACATAAACAAACACACAATGCACCCCAGTGTGTCCCCCCCTCCCTGCACCCCAGTGTCCCCCCTCCCCCCACATAAACAAACACACACAATGCACCCCAGTGTGTCCCCCCCTCCCCCTCACTGCACCCCAGTGTCCCCCCTCCCCCCACATAAACAAACACACAATGCACCCCAGTGTGTCCCCCCCTCCCCCTCACTGCACCCCAGTGTCCCCCCTCCCCCCACATAAACAAACACACACAATGCACCCCAGTGTGTCCCCCCCTACCTGCACCCCAGTGCCCCCCCTTCCCCACAGAAACTGCCCCCCCCCCCCAGTGCCCCCCCTCCCTCAGGACACATATCAGGGGGCCTCTTCATATTTCTCTCCCCCCCTCCCCGGATGTTTTCCTGGATGGGGACACTGGGGGAGGGGGGTCATAGATTGTAAAAGGTGGTCTCACTCCCAGTGCTGCACTCTGTATTGTGATATGGGGGGGGGGGGGAGTCATACTATGTGATGTATTGGTGACACTGAGATCTGTAGAGAAATCTTCTATCACCATATAGAATAATAAACAATGTATATAGATGGGAGATAATAAACAATGTATATAGAGAGGAGATAATAAACAATGTATATAGAGAGGAGATAATAAACAATGTATATAGAGAGGAGATAATAAACAATGTATATAGAGATGGGAGATAATAAACAATGTATATAGAGAGGAGATAATAAACAATGTATATAGAGATGGGAGATAATAAACAATGTATATAGAGAGGAGATAATAAACAATGTATATAGAGATGGGATAATAAACAATGTATATAGAGAGGAGATAATAAACAATGTATATAGAGAGGAGATAATAAACAATGTATATAGAGAGGAGATAATAAACAATGTATATAGAGATGAGATAATAAACAATGTATATAGAGAGGAGATAATAAACAATGTATATAGAGATGGGATAATAAACAATGTATATAGAGAGGAGATAATAAACAATGTATATAGAGAGGAGATAATAAACAATGTATATAGAGAGGAGATAATAAACAATGTATATAGAGATGGGAGATAATAAACAATGTATATAGAGATGAGATAATAAACAATGTATATAGAGATGAGATAATAAACAATGTATATAGAGATCAGGATGACCTCATCATATCTGTATATAATGTCTCCATCATCTCTATAAATACCCCCCTCCCCCATCATCACATACATTTGGGGGGGATTTACTAACACCGGAGAGTTCAGGATATGGGGTAGCTCTGTATGGGAACCAATCAGCTTCCAGGTGTTTATAATTGGCTCCCATTCACAGCTCCCCAGATCCTGAGCTCTCCGTTGTTAGTAAATCCCCCCCCCCCCCATAGTGTACACAGTATCTACACCCCTAAGTGAAAATCTCCAAATTGGGCCCAAAGTGTCAATATTTTGTGTGGCCTCCATTATTTTCCAGCACTGCCTTAACCCTCTTGGGCATGAAGGTCACCAGAGCTTCACAGGTTGTCACTGGAGTCCTCTTCCCCTCCTCCATGATGACATCACAGAGCTGGTGGATGTTAGAGACCTTGCGCTCCTCCACCTTCCGTTTGAGGATGTCCCACAGATGATCAATAGGGTTTAGGTCTGGAGACATGCTTGGCCAGTCCATCACCTTTACCCTCAGCTTCTTTAGCAAGGCAGTGGTGGTCTTGGAGGTGTGTTTGGGGTGGTTATCATGTTGGAATACTGCCCTGCGGTCCAGTCTCTGAAGGGAGGGGATCATGCTCTGCTTCAGTATGTCACAGTACATGTTGGCATTCATGGTTCCCTCAATGATCTGTAGCCCCCCAGTGCCGGCAGCACTCATGCAGCCCCAGACCATGACACTCCCACCACCATGCTTGACTGTAGACAAGACACACTTGTCTTTGTCCTCCTCACCTGGTTGCCCCCACACACGCTTGTCACCATCTGAACCAAATACGTTTATCTTGGTCTCATCAGACCACAGGACATGGTTCCAGTAATCCATCTCCTTAGTCTGCTTGTCTTCAGCATACTGTTTGTGGACTTTCTTGTACATCATCTTTAGAAGAGGCTTCCTTCTGGGACGACAGCCATGCAAACCAATTTGATGCAGTGTGCGGCGTATGGTCTGAGCACTGACAGGCTGACCCCCCACCCCTACAACCTCTGCAGCAATGCTGGCAGCACTCATACGTCTATTTCCCAAAGACAACCTCTGGATATGACACTGATCACGTGACCTCAACTTCTTTGGTGGACCATGACGAGGCCTGTTCTGTTCTGAGTGGAACCTGTCCTGTTATACCGCTGTATGGTCTTGGCCACCGTGCTGCAGATCAGTTTCAGGGTCTTGGCAATCTTCTTATAGCCTAGGCCATATTTATGTAGAGCAACAATTCTTTTCTTCAGATCCTCAGAGAGTTCTTTGCCATGAGGTGCCATGTTGTACTTCCAGTGACCAGTATGAGAGAGTGAGAGCGATAACACCAAATTTAACACACCTGCTCCCCATTCACACCTGAGACCTTGTAACACTAACGAGTCACATGACACCGGGGGAGGGAAAATGGCTAATTGGGCCCAATTTGGAGATTTTCACTTAGGGGTGTACTGACTTTTGTTGCCAGCGGTTTAGACATTAATGGCTGTGTGTTGAGTTATTTTGAGGGGACAGCAAATTTACACTGTTATACAAGCTGTACACTCACTACTTTACATTGTAGACAAGTGTCATTTCTTCAGTGTTGTCACATGAAAAGATAGAAGAAAAGATTTACACAAATGTCACTGAGGGGTGTACTTACTTTTGTCACATACTGTATATGTAATAATAGAATGTAAACTCTGATCCTAGATCAGTGCACCCCATTCATTATAATACCCCTCCCCCCAGTACTGACACTGATCACCTGTGGGATCTCTCGGAGTCGGTGACACAACCAATCACACACCGGTATTCCTCGGCTCCCAGGACACACCTTCATCCTATAACATCATCATTGTAATAACAATACAAACAATACTCATCTCTGACCATCCAATATAAGATTTCCTGTCATGGTGTAAGCCCTGCCTGTCTGCTGGCCGCCTCTTTCCACTACTTCCTGCATTCCCAGCATGCTTTGCAGCTTCTCCTCCATTTCTAAGCACTACATACCATGCTGATTCCTGTACTGACTCCGCCTCCTGGAACCCCTCCCTTCCAGTGGGCGGGCTCTGTGAAAGGTGTGACACAACAGTGACTCCGTGTCTCAGAATTCCAGGAAGGAGATGTTTGGGGAGGAGTCTGGAGATGATTGGAGGATATTCCTACAAATATTCCCCCCTCCCCCTACCTACCCCGTATAAAGAAAAGATCTGTGTACTTCTCTATTCCATTCTCTCCGGTCTGGTCATGTGATCAGAGGAGCCTGCAGGGGAGAGGAGGGAAGGCCATCAATGACTGGACCATAGGAGCCTATGTGTGACGTCACCCCCCCCCCCCTCCCCCGGGTGCCCTGACACAGAGCTGCGGGATCACATGACCGGACTAACAAGGTAAGTACACAGATCTCTTCTTATACAGGGTAGGTGGGAGCGGGGGAGGGGAGCCTTCCCTACCACTGAAAGGTGATTCTAAATGTATTCATTTTATGTTCTTCTTAAAAATGAACATGTTTTACTTACCTGCTTTGTGTAATGGTTTCACACGGAGCGGCCCGGATCCTCCTCTTCTGAGGTCCCCCACTGAGGACCCCCAATAACAACCCTCTTCCTCTGGGGGCACTCGAGCAGGCTCACTCCCAAACCTCACTCCTGTGAATGGACATCGTCTATTCATACATACATGGCTGCTGTGTGAGCCAATGAGGAGACAGAGACCCGGGAGAGCTGCTGCTCTTAGGCACATCGCTGGATGGAAATGGGGCTCAGGTAAGTACGGGGGGGGGGGAGGGGCTACTGCACACAGAAGGTTTTTTACCTTCCTGCATAGAATACGCCTTCTGCCTTTATCCCCGAGGTCACTCTAGGATGTATATGTGTACTATGGATGTACGTACTCTGTACAGTAGGTAGGTATGTACACAGTAGGTAGGCATGTACACAGGTAGGTATGTACACGGTAGGCAGGTATGTACACGGTGGGCAGGTATGTACACAGTAGGTAGGTATGTACACGGTAGGCAGGTATGTACACGGTAGGTATGTACACGGTAGGTAGGTATGTACACGGTAGGTAGGTATGTACACGGTAGGCAGGTATGTACACGGTAGGCAGGTATGTACACGGTAGGTATGTACACGGTAGGTAGGTATGTACACAGTAGGTAGGTATGTACACGGTAGGCAGGTATGTACACGGTAGGCAGGTATGTACACGGTAGGTATGTACACGGTAGGTAGGTATGTACACGGTAGGTAGGTATGTACACGGTAGGTAGGTATGTACACGGTAGGTAGGTATGTACACGGTAGGTAGGTATGTACACGGTGGGCAGGTATGTACACGGTAGGCAGGTATGTACACGGTAGGTATGTACACGGTAGGTAGGTATGTACACGGTAGGTAGGTATGTACACGGTAGGCAGGTATGTACACGGTAGGTAGGTATGTACACGGTAGGCAGGTATGTACACAGTAGGTAGGTATGTACACGGTAGGCAGGTATGTACACGGTAGGCAGGTATGTACACGGTAGGTATGTACACGGTAGGTAGGTATGTACACGGTAGGTAGGTATGTACACGGTAGGTAGGTATGTACACGGTAGGCAGGTATGTACACGGTAGGTATGTACACAGTAGGTAGGTATGTACACGGTAGGTAGGTATGTACACGGTAGGTAGGTAGGTAGGTATGTACACGGTAGGTAGGTACACGGTAGGTAGGTATGTACACGGTAGGTAGGCATGTACACGGTAGGTAGGCATGTACACGGTAGGTAGGCATGTACACGGTAGGCAGGTATGTACACAGTAGGTAGGTATGTACACGGTAGGCAGGTATGTACACGGTAGGTAGGTATGTACACGGTAGGCAGGTATGTACACAGTAGGTAGGTATGTACACGGTAGGCAGGTATGTACACGGTAGGCAGGTATGTACACGGTAGGCAGGTATGTACACAGTAGGTAGGTATGTACACGGTAGGCAGGTATGTACACGGTAGGTATGTACACGGTAGGTAGGTATGTACACGGTAGGTAGGTATGTACACGGTAGGTAGGTATGTACACGGTAGGTAGGTAGGTACACGGTAGGTAGGTATGTACACGGTAGGTAGGCATGTACACGGTAGGCAGGCATGTACACGGTAGGCAGGTATGTACACGGTAGGTAGGTATGTACATGGTAGGTAGGTATGTACACGGTAGGTATGTACACGGGAAGGTATGTATGTACACGGTAGGTAGGTATGTACACGGTAGGTATGTATGTACACGGTAGGTATGTATGTACTCGGTAGGTAGGTATGTACACGGTAGGCAGGTATGTACACGGTAGGTAGGTAGGTACACGGTAGGTAGGTATGTACACGGTAGGTAGGTATGTACACGGTAGGTAGGTATGTACACGGTAGGTAGGTATGTACATGGTAGGTAGGTAGGCATGTACTATGTATCTCCCTTGTACTCACCTCCATGTTCTTTCCTCTCTCAGGAGTCGAAGAAGCACCTGGCAGGATTGGGGGCGCTGGGTCTGGGCAGTCTAATCACAGAGATCACCTCCAGTGTAGATGACACTGCGGAGACAGACGGGGTCAGCCTAGACGATGATGGTAAGGAAGACTCCTCCCCCTCTGTACTGACCCCTCCCCCTCTGTATGTATGTATGACGGGTAGGTGGGTGGAGATAGATGTGGGATGTATGACGGGTAGGTGGGTGGAGATGGTTGTGGGATGTATGACGGGTAGGTAGGAGGAGATAGTTGTGGGATGTATGACGGGTAGGTGGAAGGAGATAGATGTGGGATGTATGACGGGTAGGTGGGAGGAGATAGATGTGGGATGTATGACGGGTAGGTGGGAGGAGATAGATGTGGGATGTATGACGGGTAGGTGGGAGGAGATAGATGTGGGATGTATGACGGGTAGGTGGGAGGAGATAGATGTGGGATGTATGACGGGTAGGTGGGAGGAGATAGATGTGGGATGTATGACGGGTAGGTGGGAGGAGATAGATGTGGGATGTATGACGGGTAGGTGGGAGGAGATAGATGTATGACGGGTAGGTGGGAGGAGATAGATGTGGGATGTATGACGGGTAGGTGGAAGGAGATAGATGTGGGATGTATGATGGGTAGGTGGAAGGAGATAGATGTGGGATGTATGACGGGTAGGTGGGTGGAGATAGATGTGGGATGTATGACGGGTAGGTGGGTGGAGATGGTTGTGGGATGTATGACAGGTAGGTGGGCGGAGATGGTTGTGGGATGCATGACGGGTAGGTGGGAGGAGATAGATGTGGGATGTATGACGGGTAGGTGGGAGGAGATGGTTGTGGGATGCATGACGGGTAGGTGGAAGGAGATAGATGTGGGATGTATGACGGGTAGGTGGGTGGAGATGGTTGTGGGATGTATGACAGGTAGGTGGGCGGAGATGGTTGTGGGATGCATGACGGGTAGGTGGAAGGAGATAGATGTGGGATGTATGACGGGTAGATGGGTGGAGATGGTTGTGGGATGTATGACACGGGTAGGTGGGAGGAGATAGTTGTGGGATGTATGACGGGTAGGTGGGTGGAGATAGATGTGGGATGTATGACGGGTAGGTGGAAGGAGATAGATGTGGGATGTATGACGGGTAGGTGGGAGGAGATAGATGTGGGATGTATGACGGGTAGGTGGGAGGAGATAGATGTGGGATGTATGACGGGTAGATGGGAGGAGATAGATGTGGGATGTATGACGGGTAGGTGGGTGGAGATAGATGTGGGATGTATGACGGGTAGGTGGGCGGAGATGGTTGTGGGATGCATGACGGGTAGATGGGAGGAGATAGATGTGGGATGTATGATGGGTAGGTGGGAGGAGATAGATGTGGGATGTATGACGGGTAGGTGGGAGGAGATAGATGTGGGATGTATGACGGGTAGATGGGAGGAGATAGATGTGGGATGTATGACGGGTAGGTGGGAGGAGATAGATGTGGGATGTATGACGGGTAGGTGGGAGGAGATAGATGTGGGATGTATGACGGGTAGATGGGAGGAGATAGATGTGGGATGTATGACGGGTAGGTGGGTGGAGATAGATGTGGGATGTATGACGGGTAGGTGGGTGGAGATAGATGTGGGATGTATGACGGGTAGGTGGGAGGAGATAGATGTGGGATGTATGACGGGTAGGTGGGTGGAGATAGATGTGGGATGTATGACGGGTAGGTGGGAGGAGATAGATGTATGACGGGTAGGTGGGCGGAGATGGTTGTGGGATGTATGACAGGTAGGTGGGTGGAGATGGTTGTGGGATGCATGACGGGTAGGTGGAAGGAGATAGATGTGGGATGTATGACGGGTAGGTGGGTGGAGATGGTTGTGGGATGTATGACGGGTAGGTGGGTGGAGATGGATGTGGGATGTATGAGGGGTAGGTGGGAGGAGATAGATGTGGGATGTATGACGGGTAGGTGGGAGGAGATAGATGTGGGATGTATGACGGGTAGGTGGGAGGAGATAGTTGTGGGATGTATGACGGGTAGGTGGGAGGAGATAGATGTGGGATGTATGACGGGTAGGTGGGAGGAGATAGATGTGGGATGTATGACGGGTAGGTGGGCGGAGATGGTTGTGGGATGCATGACGGGTAGGTGGGAGGAGATGGTTGTGGGATGTATGACGGATAGGTGGGAGGAGATAGATGTGGGATGTATGACGGGTAGGTGGGCGGAGATGGATGTGAGATGTATGATGGGTAGGTGGGATGAGATAGATGTGGGAGGAGATAGATGTGGGATGTATGACGGGTAGGTGGGAGGAGATGGTTGTGGGATGTATGACAGGTAGGTGGAAGGAGATAGATGTGGGATGTATGACGGGTAGGTGGGAGGAGATAGATGTGGGATGTATGACGTGTAGGTGGGAGGAGATAGTTGTGGGATGTATGACGGGTAGGTGGGAGGAGATAGATGTGGGATGTATGACGGGTAGGTGGGCGGAGATGGTTGTGGGATGCATGACGGGTAGGTGGGAGGAGATAGATGTGGGATGTATGACGGGTAGGTCGGAGGAGATAGATGTGGGATGTATGACGGGTAGGTGGGAGGAGATAGATGTGGGATGTATGACGGGTAGGTGGGAGGAGATGTGGGATGTATGACGGGTAGGTGGGAGGAGATAGATGTGGGATGTATGACGGGTAGGTGGGAGGAGATAGATGTGGGATGTATGACGGGTAGGTGGGAGGAGATAGTTGTGGGATGTATGACGGGTAGGTGGGAGGAGATAGATGTGGGATGTATGACGGGTAGGTGGGAGGAGATAGATGTGGGATGTATGACGGGTAGGTGGGCGGAGATGGTTGTGGGATGCATGACGGGTAGGTGGGAGGAGATGGTTGTGGGATGTATGACGGGTAGGTGGGCGGAGATGGATGTGAGATGTATGATGGGTAGGTGGGATGAGATAGATGTGGGAGGAGATAGATGTGGGATGTATGACGGGTAGGTGGGAGGAGATGGTTGTGGGATGTATGACAGGTAGGTGGAAGGAGATAGATGTGGGATGCATGACGGGTAGGTGGGCGGAGATGGTTGTGGGATGTATGACGGGTAGGTGGGAGGAGATAGATGTATGACGGGTAGGTGGGTGGAGATGGTTGTGGGATGTATGACGGGTAGGTGGGTGAAGATAGATGTGGGATGTATGACGGGTAGGTGGGAGGAGATAGATGTGGGATGTATGACGGGTAGGTGGGCGGAGATGGATGTGGGATGTATGATGGGTAGGTGGGATGAGATAGATGTGGGCGGAGACGGTTGTGTAATGTATGACGGGTAGGTGGGAGGAGATAGATGTATGACAGGTAGGTGGGCGGAGATGGTTGTGGGATGTATGACGGGTAGGTGGGATGTATGACGGGTAGGTGGGCGGAGACGGTTGTGTATGTATGACGGGTAGGTGGGTGGAGACGGTTGTGGGATGTATGACAGGTAGGTGGGCGGAGATGGTTGTGGGATGTATGACGGGTAGATGGGATGTATGACGGGTAGGTGGGATGTATGACAGGTAGGTGGGCGGAGACGGTTGTGGGATGTATGACGGGTAGATGGGAGGAGATAGATGTGGGATGTATGAGGGGTAGGTGGAGGAGATAGATGTGGGATGTATGACGGGTAGGTGGGCGGAGATGATGTGGGATGTATGATGGGTAGGTGGGATGAGATATATGTGGGGAGATAGATGTGGGATGTATGACGGGTAGGTGGGTGGAGGAAGATGTGGGATGTATGACGGGTAGGTGGGCGGAGACGGTTGTGTAATGTATGACGGGTAGGTGGGAGGAGATAGATGTATGACAGGTAGGTGGGCGGAGATGGTTGTGGATGTATGACGGGTAGGTGGGATGTATGACGGGTAGGTGGGCGGAGACGGTTGTGTATGTATGACGGGTAGGTGGGATGTATGACGGGTAGGTGGTATGTATGACGGGTAGGTGGGTGGAGACGGTTGTGGGATGTATGACAGGTAGGTGGGCGGAGATGGTTGTGGGATGTATGAAGGGTAGATGGGAGGAGATAGATGTGGGATGTATGAGGGGTAGGTGGGAGGAGATAGATGTGGGATGTATGACGGGTAGGTGGGATGTATGACAGGTAGGTGGGCAGAGACGATTGTGTGATGTATGACGGGTAGGTGGGATGTATGACGGGTAGGTGGTATGTATGACGGGTAGGTGGGTGGAGACGGTTGTGGGATGTATGACAGGTAGGTGGGCGGAGATGGTTGTGGGATGTATGACGGGTAGGTGGGATGTATGACGGGTAGGTGGGCGGAGACGGTTGTGTATGTATGACGGGTAGGTGGGATGTATGACGGGTAGGTGGTATGTATGACGGGTAGGTGGGTGGAGACGGTTGTGGGATGTATGACAGGTAGGTGGGCGGAGATGGTTGTGGGATGTATGACGAGTAGGTGGGATGTATGACGGGTAGGTGGGATGTATGACAGGTAGGTGGGCGGAGACGGTTGTGGGATGTATGATGGGTAGATGGGAGGAGATAGATGTGGGATGTATGACGGGTAGGTGGGAGGAGATAGTTGTGGGATGTATGATGGGTAGATGGGAGGAGATAGATGTGGGATGTATGACGGGTAGGTGGGCGGAGATAGATGTGGAATGTATGACGGGTAGGTGGGTGGAGATAGATGTGGGATGTATGACGGGTAGGTGGGCGGAGACGGTTGTGGGATGTATGACGGGTAGATGGGAGGAGATAGATGTGGGATGTATGACGGGTAGGTGGGAGGAGATAGATGTGGGATGTATGACGGGTAGGTGGGAGGAGATGTGGGATGTATGACGGGTAGGTGGGAGGAGATAGATGTGGGATGTATGACGGGTAGGTGGGAGGAGATAGATGTGGGATGTATGACGGGTAGGTGGGAGGAGATAGATGTGGGATGTATGACGGGTAGGTGGTCGGCGGAGACGGTTGTGGGATGTATGACGGGTAGGTGGGAGGAGACGGTTGTGGGATGTATGACGGGTAGGTGGGATGTATGACGGGTAGGTGGGCGGAGACAGTTGTGTGATGTATGACAGGTAGGTGGGCGGAGACGGTTGTGGGATGTATGACGGGCGGGTCGCAGTGATTGTCTTTGTCTTGTAGGATGGGTGAAGAGCACGGATGACGCCATTGATTATTCGGACATCACTGAGGTGGCTGAAGATGAGTCCCGCAGGTACAGGACAGGCCATGGGAAGCCTCAGCCTCTCCCGGAGATCAGGTAAGAGGTCACCATTGCTGCAGAAACATGTCGGCGGCCAGTGCTGACTCCTCCCTCTGAAAATGCTAATCGCCTGGCTGTCAGAATGTTTTAAGACAGTAACTGGGGACAATCTCATGTGGGATCAGTGACTCGGGACAATCTCATGTGGGATCAGTGACTCGGGACAATCTCATGTGAGATCAGTGACTCGGGGACAATCTCATGTGGGATCAGTGACTCGGGACAATCTTATGTGGGATCAGTGACTCATGTGGGATCAGTGACTCGGGACAATCTCATGTGGGATCAGTGACTCGGGGACAATCTCATGTGGGATCAGTGACTCATGTGGGATCAGTGACTCGGGACAATCTCATGTGGGATCAGTGACTCGGGGACAATCTCATGTGGGATCAGTGACTCGGGGACAATCTCATGTGGGATCAGTGACTCGGGACAATCTCATGTGGGATCAGTGACTCGGGACAAGCTCATGTGGGATCAGTGACTCGGGGACAATCTCATGTGGGATCAGTGACTCGGGACAATCTCATGTGGGATCAGTGACTCATGTGGGATCAGTGACTCATGTGGGATCAGTGACTCGGGGACAATCTCATGTGGGATCGGTGACTCGGGGACAATCTCATGTGGGATCAGTGACTCGGGGACAATCTCATGTGGGATCAGTGGCTCGGGACAATCTCATGTGGGATCAGTGACTCGGGACAATCTCATGTGGGATCAGTGACTCGGGGACAATCTCATGTGGGATCAGTGGCTCGGGACAATCTCATGTGGGATCAGTGACTCGGGGACAATCTCATGTGGGATCAGTGACTCGGGGACAATCTCATGTGGGATCAGTGACTCATGTGGGATCAGTGACTCATGTGGGATCAGTGACTCGGGGACAATCTCATGTGGGATCAGTGACTCGGGACAATCTCATGTGGGATCAGTGACTCGGGACAATCTCATGTGGGATCAGTGACTCGGGACAATCTCATGTGGGATCAGTGACTCTGGGGACAATCTCATGTGGGATCAGTGACTCATGTGGGATCAGTGACTCATGTGGGATCAGTGACTCGGGGACAATCTCATGTGGGATCAGTGACTCTGGACAATCTCATGTGGGATCAGTGACTCATGTGGGATCAGTGACTCATGTGGGATCAGTGACTCATGTGGGATCAGTACTCGGGGACAATCTCATGTGGGATCAGTGACTCGGGACAATCTCATGTGGGATCAGTGACTCGGGACAATCTCATGTGGGATCAGTGACTCGGGACAATCTCATGTGGGATCAGTGACTCGGGACAATCTCATGTGGGGATCAGTGACTCATGTGGGATCAGTGACTCGGGACAATCTCTTGGGGGTCAAGGTGTGGGCCCAGGGGGCGGAGTCAGGGGCCCCATCATGTAGGTTGTAGGGGGGGCGTGATTTGTAACAGCGGCCCTGGACATGTCTGTCAGTCTCCTCCCACAGCCCCCCAGTAGAGAAGGAAGTCATGTGACCTCCAGTGTAGATCGTTATTATTGGATACATGTCGATCACACAGAATGATTTGTATCCTCCGATCTCTGTGATTGTAGATGATGATGATGATGATTACGATGCGGATTGTGAAGACATCGATTCCAAGCTCATGCCGCCTCCTCCCCCTCCACCGGTATCCAGCAAGAAGGAGGAAGACAAAGGACCGTCATCTACAGGTAAGTGAGCCGGAGAAATCCGGAGTCATTCATTTCACTACAGACTGACAACAGAGCCAAACACCGCAGTACTTACCTGACCTTCTATAGTACTTACCTGTCCTTCTATAGTACTTACCTGACCTTCTATAGTACTTACCTGTCCTTCTATAGTACTTACCTTTCCTTCTATAGACTGACAACAGAGCCAAACACCGCAGTACTTACCTGACCTTCTATAGTACTTACCTGACCTTCTATAGTACTTACCTGACCTTCTACAGACTGACAACAGAGCCAAACACCACAGTACTTACCTGTCCTTCAATAGACTGAGAACAGAGGAAAACACCGCAGTACTTACCTGACCTTCTATAGTACTTACCTGTCCTTCTATAGTACTTACCATTTCCCACCCTGTCCCTAATTCATTCCATGTACATTGTTTTCCATCTCCAAGCCCAGATGAAGGGGGTGGTCTCCGGTCCCCAAAACGCGTTGCCTCTAGTCTTGTGAGCTGTCATAGATTGGAATAAATCTGGGTGACTGGTGACCTGTGATAAGCAGCTTTCTCCAGTAGGGGGAGCTGTATAAACCCATCTGTAAATGATATACTGGACCCTTTTCTTTCAGCCTCTGAGGACGGAGATGGAATTATATTGCCGTCAATCATCGCCCCATCCTCCGCTAATGTGGACAAAGTGGACTTCAGCAGTTCTTCGGATTCGGAATCTGAGATCGGACCTCAGGAACGGGGGAAGGGTGATGGCAAGGAGCGGACGCTGACCTTACCTCTGGCTGGAATAATGCAGAGAGACGCCACCAAACAACTGCCCAACGTGACCGAGCTTTTCCCCGAGTTCAGGCCTGGGAAGGTACGAGCCGCTCCGGGAGGGTTGTCCTTGGAGAGTCGTCATCATTCCCTCCTCCTCCTCCTCCACCCTGCTCCTCCTGCTCCTCCTCCATCCTGCTCCTCCTGCTCCTCCTCCACCCTGCTCCTCCTCCTCCTCCTCTTCCACCCTGCTCCTCCTCCTCCTCCTCCTCCTCCTCCACCCTGCTCCTCCTCCACCCTGCTCCTCCTCCTCCTCCACCCTGCTCCTCCTCCTCCACCCTGCTCCTCCTCCACCCTGCTCCTCCTCCTCCTCCACCCTGCTCCTCCTCCACCCTGCTCCTCCTCCTCCACCCTGCTCCTCCTCCACCCTGCTCCTCCTCCTCCTCCACCCTGCTCCTCCTCCTCCTCCACCCTGCTCCTCCTCCACCCTGCTCCTCCTCCTCCTCCACCCTGCTCCTCCTCCCTCCTCCTCCTCCTCCTTCCTCCTCCTCCTCCACCCTGCTCCTCCCCCACCCTGCTCCTCCTCCTCCTCCACCCTGCTCCTCCTCCTCCTCCTCCTCCACCCCTCCTCCTCCACCCTGCTCCTCTTCCTCCACACATTCTCCTCCTCCTCCACCCTGCTCCTCTTCCTCCACACATTCTCCTCCTCCTCCACCCTGCTCCTCTTCCTCCACACATTCTCCTCCTCCTCCATCCTGCTCCTCCTCCTCCACCCTGCTCCTCCTCCACCCTGCTCCTCCTCCTCCTCCACCCTGCTCCTCCTCCTCCTCCACCCTGCTCCTCCTCCACCCTGCTCCTCCTCCTCCTCCACCCTGCTCCTCCTCCCTCCTCCTCCTCCTCCTTCCTCCTCCTCCTCCACCCTGCTCCTCCCCCACCCTGCTCCTCCTCCTCCTCCACCCTGCTCCTCCTCCTCCTCCACCCCTCCTCCTCCACCCTGCTCCTCTTCCTCCACACATTCTCCTCCTCCTCCACCCTGCTCCTCTTCCTCCACACATTCTCCTC
>JBBGZY010003886.1:22500-23889 GCA_037952925.1 Lithobates clamitans | reverse complement strand
AGCTTTATGTCACCGTTACATCCCTAACAAGTGCGACACAGAAGATTAGGATTTTAGTTTAATCTCTGGAGCATGTACTGAAATCTTAATTTCATCTGATTACTCGGAGTAAAAATGGAATCTCATGGGGATTGTGCAAACGTATCCAGAGAGAGGAAATAAACAGAGCTGCGTTTCTTGGCAGAATAATAAAAGCAGAAATTTCCAATCTCCTCCCAAGAAAAGAAAAGACAGCAGAGACAGCAGTGGAATCAGAAGACACATGATAACTACAGCTAGGTTCAGCAAAGGCCATGTGAGGCTTAAATCCCAGGAGGACGGGACTACAGAACTTTCTTTAAAGCAATTTTTATCCAGAAGTGTCTTCTCCTTTTAGGAAAACGTGTGTTAGCATTTCTAGGGAGCATTTCTAGGGAGCATTTCCTGAAGTCTCCGTATTTGCACTGAGAACTCCAATGAAGTCAAAATGGGAAGACGGAGCCTCGTTTACACAAGCGTAAAAAAATAATTGTTTGTTCCTCTTTAATAAAACGTTTGAAATGTTTTGCAAAGCCAACGCCTGACTTAGCACAAAGTCTAGTGCAGAGAGTCTGCGTCACTTCTTAACGTTGATTTCAGTCCTGCCTGCAACATTAGGTAGGCATTGGCAAATTGCATTAGTTTAAAGTGATTATTTTAAAAAAAAACAACAACAACCTTACAAACATGTTATACTTACCTGCTCTGTACAGTGGTTTTGCACAGAGCGCCCGATCCTCCTCTTCTGGGGTCCGCTGCCAGGGCCCTGGGCTCCTTCTCTTCTCTGTATGCCACCATAGGAAGCTGCTTCCTATAGAGGCACACATGTGGGCTTGATCCCGAGCTGTCGTCTGTGTGTCCATTGACAAACACAGTGCGGCTGTGCCACCGGATTTGACTCACAGCAGTGGGAGCCATTGAGTCCAGAGAGGGAGAGAGGGGGGAAGGGGAGAGAGGGGAGAGAGAGCGCGAGAGAGAGGGAAAGGGGGAGGGGGGAAGAGAGGGGGGGAGGGGGAGAGAGAGGGGGGGAGAGGGAGAGAGAGGGGGGGAGGGGGGGAGAGAGAGGGGGGAGGGGGGGGAGAGAGAGGGGGGGAGGGGGGAGAGAGAGGGGGGAGGGGGGAGAGAGAGAGGGGGGGAGGGGGGAGAGAGAGAGGGGGGGAGAGAGAGGGGGGGAGAGAGAGGGGGGAGGGGGGAGAGAGAGGGGGGAGGGGGAGAGAGAGAGGGGGAGAGAGAGGGGGGAGGGGGGGAGAGAGAGGGGGGAGGGGGAGAGAGAGAGGGGGGGAGGGAGAGAGAGAGGGGGGGGAGGGGGAGAGAGAGAGGGGGGGGAGAGGGAGAGAGAGAGGGGGGGGAGAGAGAGAGAGGGGGGGGGGA
>JBBGZY010003886.1:0-17500 GCA_037952925.1 Lithobates clamitans | reverse complement strand
GATATATATATATATATATATATATATATATATATATATAATATATATATATATATATATATATATATATATATATATATATATATATATATATATATAAAAATTATACACACGTCATCATTATTATCCCTTCATATTAATGTGTCTAATTTATTCTTACCCCTCCTACGTCTTCATTATCATCCCCGCCTATTATTTAATATTATTTATTACACTGGAAATTCTCCCCACAGTCCCTATTATTATTATTATTTTTATTATTATTATTATTATTCCTACCACCTATTATATATCCATCAGTATACACGTCATCATTATCATCTCTTCCTATTATTTTATCTAATTTTTTATTGCCCCTCCTATTATTTTATTTATTATTACACCTCCTATTATTTTATATTCATTGTTAATCCTTCTATTATTTTTATATTATTGTTACACCTCCTATTCATTTTATCTAATTTATTTATTACCCGCTCCCAGTGGCAGATGGTGCTGAAAATTTTTTTTTTGGGGGGGGGGGGGCGCAAATAAACTGAAAAAATCTGAAAAAAAAATCTTTAAACGCAGCCACTGTGCACATCTGTTCCTCTGACTGCTCTACTCTTTGTATCAATCATCCTCACTCTTCTTTCTTACCCCAGACCCTTTCTGTCCAGGGGAAGCGGAGTTTGATAGCAAGCTGACTATTGCTATCGAATCTGGTTCCCCCTCCCAATATAGCTTCCACAGGATTTCAAGGGTTAAAAACACTTGTATATGGCTTCTATGACTGCTCTACTCTTTGTATCAATCATCCCCATTCTTCCTTCTTACCCCAGACCCTTTCTGTCCAGGGGAAGCGGATTTTGATAGCGAGTTGACTATTGCTATCGGATCTGGTTCCCCCTCCCAAAACAGCTTGCATGGCATTTCAGGGGTTAAAAACACTTGTACATGGCTTCTCTGACTGCTCTACTCTTTGTATAAATCATCCTCACTCTTCTTTCTTACCCCAGACCCTTTCTGTCCAGGTGAAACGGATTCTGATAGCAAGCTGACTGTGTGTTAAATTTGGTGTTATCGCTCTTACTTTCTCATTCTGGTCACTGGAAGTTCAACATGGCACCTCATGGCTAGGGATGAGCCGAACACCCCCCGGTTTGGTTCGCATCCAGAACTTGCGAACAGGCAAAAAATTAGTGCGAACACCGTTAAAGTCTATGGGACACGAACATGAATAATCAAAAGTGCTCATTTTAAAGGCTTATATGCAAGTTTTTGTCATAAAAAGTGTTTGAGGACCTGGGTCCTGCCCCAGGGGACATGTATCAATGCAAAAAGAAGTTTTAAAAACTGACGTTTTTCAGGAGCAGTGATTAATAATGCTTAAAGTGAAACAATAAAAGTGTAATATTCCTTTAAATTTTGTACCTGGGGGGTGTCTATAGTATGCCTGTAAAGTGGCGCATGTTTCCTGTGTTTAGAACAGTCTGATAGAAAAATGACATTTCTAAGGAAAAAAAGTCATGTAAAACTACTATTGCTAGCGCCGGCTATAATGAATTGTCGGTCCGGCAATACACATAAAAGTTCATTGCTAAAAACGGCATGGAATTTCCCCACAGGGGAACCCCGAACCAAAATGTAAAAAAAAAAAATGGTGTGGGGTCCCCCCAAAAATCCATTCCAGACCCTTATCCAAGCACACAACCTGGCAGGCCACAGGAAAAGAGGGGGGACGAGAGAGCGCACCCCCTCCTGAACCATACCAGGCCACATGCCCTCAACATTGGGAGGGTGCTTTGGGGTAGAAGGGCCTCATCCCCACAACCCTTGCCCGGTGGTTTTGGGGGTCTGCGGGCGGGGGGGCTTATCGGAATCTGGAAGCCCCCTTTAACAAGGGGACACCCAGATCCCACCCCCCTGTGTGAATTCCGCTAAGCCCCCCGCCCGCAGACCCGTGCAAAGCTTGTGGGGATGAGGTCCTTCTCCCCAAAGCACCCTCCCAATGTTGAGGGCATGTGGCCTGGTTAAGGAGGGGGGGCGCTCTCTCGTTCCCCCCTCTTTTCCTGCGGCCTGCCAGGTTGCGTGCTCGGATAAAGGTCTGGTATGGATTTATGGTGGGACCCCACGCCATTTTTTTAAATTTTGGCGTGGGGTTCCCCTTAATATCCATACCAGACCTGAAGGGCCTGGTATGGGATTTAGGGGGACCCCCACGCAGTTTTTTTTTTAAATTTTGGTTTGGGGTTCACCTGTGGGGAAACTCCATGGCGTTTTTATCAATGAACTTTTATGTGTATTGCCGGACCGACAATTCATTATAGCTGGTGCTAGCGATAGTAATTTTACATAACTTTTTTTCCTTTAGAAATGTAATTTTGCTGTCAGACTGTTCTAATAAGGGGAAACATGCCCCCCTTTACAGGCATGGAGGCAGACACATACTATAGAAGCCTGAGGAGCCGAGCGGACACAGGGGCCACAGCCGCCGCTACAGAAGAGGAGGAAGCCCGTCACTCGGTAAGTGCCACTGGACCAGCCGTGCGGGGGGGGGGGGTTAGTGAAGTAACAGCCGAGTTGGGGGACACGCCTGGCTGCATATACTGGGCACAAGTGGCTGCGTATGAGGGGCACAAGTGGCTGCCTATGAGGGGCACAAGTGGCTGCCTATGAGGGGCACAAGTGGCTGCCTATGAGGGGCACAAGTGGCTGCGTATGAGGGGCACAAGTGGCTGCGTATGAGGGGCACAAGTGGCTGCGTATGAGGGGCACAAGTGGCTGCCTATGAGGGGCACAAGTGGCTGCCTATGAGGGGCACAAGTGGCTGCCTATGAGGGGCACAAGTGGCTGCCTATGAGGGGCACAAGTGGCTGCCTATGAGGGGCACAAGTGGCTGCCTATGAGGGGCACAAGTGGCTGCCTATGAGGCACAAGTGGCTGCCTATGAGGGGCACAAGTGGCTGCCTATGAGGGGCACAAGTGGCTGCCTATGAGGGGCACAAGTGGCTGCGTATGAGGGGCACAAGTGGCTGCGTATGAGGGGCACAAGTGGCTGCGTATGAGGGGCACAAGTGGCTGCGTATGGAGGGCACAAGTGGCTGCGTATGAGGGGCACAAGTGGCTGCGTATGAGGGGCACAAGTGGCTGCGTATGAGGGGCACAAGTGGCTGCGTATGAGGGGCACAAGTGGCTGCGTATGAGGGGCACAAGTGGCTGCGTATGAGGGGCACAAGTGGCTGCGTATGAGGGGCACAAGTGGCTGCGTATGAGGGGCACAAGTGGCTGCGTATGAGGGGCACAAGTGGCTGCGTATGAGGGGCACAAGTGGCTGCGTATGAGGGGCACAAGTGGCTGCGTATGAGGGGCACAAGTGGCTGCGTATGAGGGGCACAAGTGGCTGCGTATGAGGGGCACAAGTGGCTGCGTATGAGGGGCACAAGTGGCTGCGTATGAGGGGCACAAGTGGCTGCGTATGAGGGGCACAAGTGGCTGCGTATGAGGAGCACAAGTGGCTGCGTATGAGGGGCACAAGTGGCCGCGTATGAGGGGCACAAGTGGCCGCGTATGAGGGGCACAAGTGGCCGCGTATGAGGGGCACAAGTGGCCGCGTATGAGGGGCACAAGTGGCCGCGTATGAGGGGCACAAGTGGCCGCGTATGAGGGGCACAAGTGGCCGCCTATGAGGGGCACAAGTGGCCGCCTATGAGGGGCACAAGTGGCCGCCTATGAGGGGCACAAGTGGCCGCCTATGAGGGGCACAAGTGGCCGCCTATGAGGGGCACAAGTGGCCGCCTATGAGGGGCACAAGTGGCCGCGTATGAGGGGCACAAGTGGCCGCGTATGAGGGGCACAAGTGGCCGCGTATGAGGGGCACAAGTGGCCGCGTATGACGGGCACAAGTGGCTGCATTTGACTGACACAGATTGCTGCATTTGACAGGCTGCAATTGATTGGGGGGGGGGGGGCTGGGGTGGTTTCAGTATTTTTCAGTTTGTTTGTGCCCCCCCCCCCCCAAATTTTTGAGCACCAACCGCCACTGTCACAGACACTGCTCTATATTTTCCTCGACCTCCCTTTTATGTATTTTGAAGGGCTGTGCACAGACAGATTTGTGTAAGCGGAGGCTCCATGTGTCAGGCTGCTGTTTTCGTTCCTGAACAGAACAGCCCTTCACATTACGTACATCATGCAGTGTGGATGCTCATATTGATGAGGAATGTCTTCTATGCAAAGGCTTGGCCCCTCCCACAGGCACAGCTCTATATTTTTCCTGGACCTGCCATTGATATACACAGTGCTATTATGCATTGGGCCCGCCCCCCTTCAGCAGAGCAGGCTAGGGGCGAGGGGAGCTGGAGGCGGTGCAGCTCGATATTTTCTCTCGACCTTGGTCCCGTTGATATACACAGTGCTATACCAGAGCAGGCTAGGGGCGGGGCTGGAGGCGGTGCTGCCGATGATGTAATTAAGCAACTCGCACCGCCTCCGCCTACCCACTCGAGTCTATAATTTTTCTCAACTAAAATGAGCGTCTGCGCATGCGCGGTATAGGCATGGTGAAGCAGCGCATGCGCAGTGGAGCCCTGCGATCAGCTGCTTTGTGATGTAGCCGCTCCGGAAGTGATGCGGTCGAACTTCTGCACGAGTCAAGGTCTGGGGTCAGAAAGAAGAGTGAGGATGATTTATACAAAGAGTAGAGCAGTCAGAGAAGCCATGTACAAGTGTTTTTAACCCTTGAAATCCTGTGGAAGCTATATTGGTAGGGGGAACCAGATCCGATAGCAATAGTCAGCTTGCTATCAAAATCCGCTTCCCCTGGACAGAAAGGGTCTGGGGTAAGAAAGAAGAGTGAGGATGATCGATACAAAGAGTAGAGCAGTCAGAGAAACAGATGTGCACAGTGGCTGCTTTTAAAGATTTTTTTTTTCAGATTTTTTTTTCAGATTTTTTCAGTTTGTTTGCGCCCCCCCCCCCCCCCCAAAAAAAAATTTTCAGCACCATCTGCCACTGGGAGGGGGTAATAATAAATTAGATAAAATAATAGGAGGTGTAACAATAATATAAAATAATAGAAGGATTAACAATGAATATAAAATAATAGGAGGTGTAATAATAAATAAAATAGGAGGGGCAATAAAAAAATTAGATAAAATAATAGGAAGAGATGATAATGATGACGTGTATACTGATAGATATATAATAGGTGGTAGGAATAATAATAATAATAATAATAATAATAATAATAATAGGGACTGTGGGGAGAATTTCCAGTGTTCAATAAATAATATTAAATAATAGGCGGGGATAATAATGAAGACGTAGGAGGGGTAAGAATAAATTAGACACATTAATATGAAGGGATAATAATGATGACGTGTGTATAATTTATATATATATATATACACACACATACATACATATACATATATATATATATATATATATATATATATATATATATATATATATATATATATATATATATATATATATATATATATATATATATATATATATAGTAATAATATTGTACCACATATAGTGATAGGTCTAGGGTACCCCCCTAATAAAGTTTTAACCCCTTGATCACCCCCTGTCACCAGTGTCACTAAGCGATCATTTTCTGATCGCTGTATTAGTGTTGCTGGTGACGCTAGTTAGGGAGGTAAATATATAGGTTCGCCGTCAGCGTTTTATAGCGACAGGGACCCCATATACTACCTAATAAATGTTTTAACCCCTTGATTGCCCCCTAGTTAACCCTTTCACCACTGATCACCGTATAAGTGTTACGGGTGACGCTGGTTAGTTTGTTTATTTTTTATAGTGTCAGGGCACCCGCCGTTTATTACCGAATAAAGGTTTAGCCCCCTGATCGCCCGGCGGTGATATGCGTCGCCCCAGGCAGCGTCAGATTAGCGCCAGTACCGCTAACACCCACGCACGCAGCATACGCCTCCCTTAGTGGTATAGTATCTGTACGGATCAATATCTGATCCGATCAGATCTATACTAGCGTCCCCAGCAGTTTAGGGTTCCCGAAAACGCAGTGTTAGCGGGATCAGCCCAGATACCTGCTAGCACCTGCGTTTTGCCCCTCCGCCCAGCCCAGCCAAGTGCAGTATCGATCGATCACTGTCACAAAACACTAAACGCATAACTGTAGCATTTGCAGAGTCAGGCCTGATCCCTGCGATCGCTAACAGTTTTTTTGGTAGCGTTTTGGTGAACTGGCAAGCACCAGCCCCAGGCAGTGTCAGGTTAGCGCCAGTACCGCTAACACCCACGCACGCACCGTACACCTCCCTTAGTGGTATAGTATCTGAACGGATCAATATCTGATCCGATCAGATCTATACTAGCGTCCCAAGCAGTTTAGGGTTCCCAAAAACGCAGTGTTAGCGGGATCAGCCCAGATACCTGCTAGCACCTGCGTTTTGCCCCTCCGCCCGGCCCAGCCCAGCCCACCCAAGTGCAGTATCGATCGATCACTGTCACTTACAAAACACTAAACGCATAACTGCAGCGTTCGCAGAGTCAGGCCTGATCCCTGCGATCGCTAACAGTTTTTTTGGTAGTTTTTTATTGAACTGGCAAGCACCAGTGGCCTAGTACACCCCGGTCGTAGTCAAACCCGCACTGCAGTAACACTTGGTTACGTTGTGAGTCCCATAAGTGCAGCTCAAGCTGGTGAGGTGGCAAGCACAAGTAGTGTCCTGCTGCCACCAAGAAGACAAATATAGGCCCGTCGTGCCCATAATGCCCTTCCTGCTGCATTCGCCAATCCTAATTGGGAACCCACCGCTTCTGCAGCGCCCATACTTCCCCCATTCACATCCCCAACCAAATGCAGTCGGCTGCATGAGAGGCATTTTATGTCCTCCCAAGTACCCCTACCCAGCGAACCCCCCCAAAAAAGATGTCGTGTCTGCAGCAAGCGCGGATATAGGCGTGACACCCGCTATTGTTGTCCCTCCTGTCCTGACAATCCTGGTCTTTGCATTGGTGAATGTTTTGAACGCTACCATTCACTAGTTGAGTATTAGCGTAGGGTACAGCATTGCACAGACTAGGCACACTTTCACAGGGTCTCCCAAGATGCCATCGCATTTTGAGAGACCCGAACCTGGAACCGGTTACAGTTATAAAAGTTAGTTACAAAAAAAAGTGTAAAAAAAAAATAAAAAAAAAATATATAAAATAAAAAAATAGTTGTCCTTTTATTGTTCTCTCTCTCTCTATTCTCTCTCTATTGTTCTGCTCTTTTTTACTGTATTCTATTCTGCAATGTTTTATTGTTGTTATGTTTTATCATGTTTACTTTTCAGGTATGCAATTTTTTATACTTTACCGTTTACTGTGCTTTATTGTTAACCATTTTTTTGTCTTCAGGTACGCCATTCACGACTTTGAGTGGTTATACCAGAATGATGCCTGCAGGTTTAGGTATCATCTTGGTATCATTCTTTTCAGCCAGCGGTCGGCTTTCATGTAAAAGCAATCCTAGCGGCTAATTAGCCTCTAGACTGCCTTTACAAGCCGTGGGAGGGAATGCCCCCCCCCCCACCGTCTTCCGGGTTTTTCTCTGGCTCTCCTGTCTCAACAGGGAACCTGAGAATGCAGCCGGTGATTCAGCCAGCTGACCATAGAGCTGATCAGAGACCAGAGTGGCTCCAAACATCTCTATGGCCTAAGAAACCGGAAGCTACGAGCATTTTATGACTTAGATTTCGCCGGATGTAAATAGCGCCATTGGGAAATTGGGGAAGCATTTTATCACACCGATCTTGGTGTGGTCAGATGCTTTGAGGGCAGAGGAGAGATCTAGGGTCTAATAAACCCCAATTTTTTCAAAAAAGAGTACCTGTCACTACCTATTGCTATCATAGGGGATATTTACATTCCCCGAGATAACACTAAAAATGATTAAAAAAAAAAAAAAAAAAAAGCACCCCTGTCGCCCGCTAAGGCGAACGCAAGCAGCGGTCTGTCGTCAAACGTAAACAGCAATTGCACCATGCATGTGAGGTATCACCGCGAAGGTCAGATCGAGGGCAGTAATTTTTGCAGTAGACCTCCTCTGTAAATCTAAAGTGGTAACCTGTAAAGGCTTATAAAGGCTTTTAAAAATGTATTTATTTTGTTGCCACTGCACGTTTGTGCGCAATTGTAAAGCATGTCATGTTTGGTATCCATGTACTCGGTCTAAGATCATCTTTTTTATTTCATCAAACATTTGCAATATAGTGTGTTTTAGTGCATTAAAATTTTAAAAAAGTGTTTTTTCCCCAAAAAATGTATTTGAAAAATCGCTGCGCAAATACTGTGTGAAAAAAAAAAAAATGAAACACCCACCATTTTAATCTGTAGGGCATTTGCTTAAAAAAAATATATAATGTTTGGGGGTTTTAAGTAATTTTCTTGCGAAAAAAAAAATAACTTTTTCATGTAAACAAAAAGTGTCAGAAAGGGCTTTGTCTTCAAGTGGTTAGAAGAGTGGGTGATGTGTGACATAAGCTTCCCAATGTTGTGCATAAAATGCCAGGACAGTTCAAAACCCCCCCAAATGACCCCATTTTGGAAAGTAGACACCCCAAGCTATTTGCTGAGAGGCATGTCGAGTCCATGGAATATTTTATATTGCGACACAAGTTGTGGGAAAGAGACAAATTTTTTTTTTTTTTTTGCACAAAGTTGTCACTAAATGATATATTGCTCAAACATGCCATGGGCATATGTGAAATTACACCCCAAAATACATTCTGTTGCTTCTCCCGAGTACGGGGATACCACGTGTGAGACTTTTTGGGAGCCTAGCCGCGTACGGGACCCCGAAAACCAAGCACCGCCTTCAGGCTTTCTAAGGGCGTGAATTTTTGATTTCACTCTTCACTGCCTATCACAGTTTCGGAGGCCATGGAATGCCCAGGTGGCACAAAACCCCCCAAAATGACCCCATTTTGGAAAGTAGACACCCAAAGCTATTTGCTGAGAGGTATAGTGAGTATTTTGCAGACCTCACTTTTTGTCACAAAGTTTTGAAAATTGAAAAAAGAAAAAAAAATGTTTTTTCTTGTCTTTCTTCATTTTCAAAAACAAATGAGAGCTGCAAAATACTCACCATGCCTCTCAGCAAATAGCTTGGGGTGTCTACTTTCCAAAATGGCGGTTTTCGGGGCCCCGTACGCGGCTAGGCTCCTAAAAAGTCCCACACATGTGGTATCCCCATACTCAGGAGAAGCAGCTAAATGTATTTTGGGGTGCAATTCCACATATGCCCATGGCCTGTGTGAGCAATATATCATTTAGTGACAACTTTGTGCAAAAAAAAAAAAAAAAAAAAAAAGTGTCACTTTCCCGCAACTTGTGTCAAAATATAAAATATTCCATGGACTCAATATGCCTCTCAGCAAATAGCTTGGGGTGTCTACTTTCCAAAATGGGGTCATTTGGGGGGGTTTTGTGCCACCTGGGCATTCCATGGCCTCCGAAACTGTGATAGGCAGTGAAGAGTGAAATCAAAAATTTACACCCTTAGAAATCCTGAAGGCGGTGATTGGTTTTCGGGGTCCCGTACGCAGCTAGGCTCCCAAAAAGTCCCACACATGTGATATCCCCATACTCAGGAGAAGCAGCTGAATGTATTTTGGGGTGCAATTCCACATAGGCCCATGGCCTGTGTGAGCAATATATTATTTAGTGACAACTTTTTGTAAATATTTTTTTTTTTGTCATTATTCAATCACTTGGGACAAAAACAATAAATATTCAATGGGCTCAACATGCCTCTCAGCAATTTCCTTGGGGTGTCTACTTTCCAAAATGGGGTCATTTGGGGGGGTTTTGTACTGCCCTGCCATTTTAGCACCTCAAGAAATGACATAGGCAGTCATAAACTAAAAGCTGTGTAAATTCCAGAAAATGTACCCTAGTTTGTAGACGCTATAACTTTTGCGCAAACCAATAAATATACGCTTATTGAAATTTTTTTTACCAAAGACATGTGGCCGAATACATTTTGGCCTAAATGTATGACTAAAATTGAGTTTATTGGATTTTTTTTATAACAAAAATAGAAAATATCATTTTTTTTCAAAATTGTCGGTCTTTTTCAGTTTATAGCGCAAAAAATAAAAACCGCAGAGGTGATCAAATACCATCAAAAGAAAGCTCTATTTGTGGGAAGAAAAGGACGCAAATTTCGTTTTGGTACAGCATTGCATGACCGCGCAATTAGCAGTTAAAGCGACGTAGTGCCAAATTGGAAAAAGACCTCTGGTCCTTAGGCAGCATAATGGTCCGGGGCTCAAGTGGTTAAAAAAAGTGCAACCGCGTGCAGCGGCGGTTTAGGTTACTATGGATTAAAACAGGTTGTGAAGAGACAACATAATGCCTCCCCACCACCTGTCAAGCACCTTCTAAAAAGCGATCCACTGAATTATGGAGGCTGAATGGTGGGATCATACGGTTAAAGACCAACAAGACAAGTTTATAGACATATGGGCAGGTTGGATGTACCATTCTTCAGATCTCTACGGACTAAGTGCTATTACTATGCTTTCCTCCACCCCACTATAGCTTACATTGTCACATAGATGTACCAGTTATTTGGTCCCGATTTTTCCCTTTTGGTTTCCCGGGGTTGCTCTTTCCCCTATCATCCATGATATGTAGGCCAATATGAGATCTGTTTGTACAGTGTTTATACTTGACATATCTCGGGCGGGTGTAGGTGCACGTCCTTTGCCGATGCTGTGCCTTGGTTGGTCTGCGCCTGCCTTGTCACACCTGTGTTGACGATGGTGTGGGGGTCAGGCGGGACACCGAGCGCACCCCTCCACTGGGCGCCTCCACGTCACCCGCTTGGGATCTTTGCTTTGAATTAATTGTATTTGTTACTAACAGATGACTTTAATACTAGTTGAACTTGTTTGCACATTTATGGAACGATCCTGCCTCGGCTCAAAACTCTATACTTTTTTTTGTTGTAATCCTTGCTTGGTCATTTTTACCTACTTATAATAAGGCTTACCTGTAGGTAAAATGCATATCTCCTAAACGTGTACCGAGCGACTCTGATTGGCACTGGCTGCCTGTGTGGGTTTTCTGCTGTGCGGTTTATAAATGGCGCTCCAGAATACGTCCACCTGTTTTTTTTTTTTTTTTTTACAATGGCATGGTAGTTAGGCAGGTAAAGCACAATATTCTGTTTCCCATAACAACCAGCTTCTCCCTTTGCATTCTCTCATACCTCGCTAGGAACAAAAGGACAAACTCTTTCCATCATGAGGCCCACGCTGCTTCAGTGCAATAAAATCCTCCACAGACACCGTCTCTGACAACTTTCCTTGGTTATATTACAAATGGTAGCAGAGGCTCATCGGAGAGACGGTAACCTGGAGAATATCAGCCAGTGAAATGAATACGCACATCGGTGCAGAGTTCCTTGCCATTTAAGGGCCTGCATGTTTATCACTTACAGAGTGAGCTGGATTCTACGTCTTACATCAAGTAAATGTTATTTTTTTAGTTTATTCATTTTGCTGCTACCAATAAAATTCAGGATCTGGCACTTTCCTCTCTAAAGAGATCTAGTTTACAATGATGAGCATGAAATTGTACGTGAAAAATTCATAGCATAACAGTCCACTGACTTCCGGCACTTCAAAGCACAGCCAGCTAAACAGTACAGTAATCAAAGCAAAACAAAGCTTCCTAGGAAAGTTACCGTATATACTCGAGTATAAGTCGTTCCGAGTATAAGTCGAGGCCCTAATTTACTACAAAAAAAATGGGAAAAACTTATTGACCCGAGTATAAGACGAGGGTGAGAAATGCATAGCTACTGTAAGTGGAAAAGAGAGTCAACAATGCCCATTTGCAGCATCACTGTGCCCATTTGCAGCCATAGGTCCCCTGAACTTCAAACTCGGTAGTTAAGGGTTCCTAGATGCCCCCTAGCTGCAGCCAAAATTTGGGGTCTCTGAACCCAAAGGGTCCTGAAATGACATTGCTGCAGATGGACACAGTTGACCAAATTTGGGGCCCTGTATCTCGGGGCCACTTAGTGCTAGGAACCCCAAATTTGGTGTGCAAACCCAGTGGAACTAGCCCCATAAAATTTCCAAAGCTGGGGTTCCTAGCACTAAGTGGCCCCGAGATACAGGGCCCCAAAAATCAGTTCAGAAAATGTCAAGCACTTTTCTGCAGCAGAAAATGACATTTTCCGAATCGGTTTTGGGGCCCCGTATCTCAGGGCCACTTAGTGCTAGGAACCCCAGCTTTGGATATGTTATGGTACCAGTTCCAATGGGTTTGCACACCAAATTTGGGGTTCCTAGCACTAAGTGGCCCTGAGATATGGGGCCCCAAAAATCAGTTTAGAAAATGTCAAGCACTTTTCTGCAGCAGAAAATGACATTTTCCGAATCAGTTTTGGGGCCCCGTATCTCAGGGCCACTTAGTGCTAGGAACCCCAGCTTTGGATATGTTGTGGTACCAGTTCCACTGGGTTTGCATACCAAATTTGGGGTTCCTAGCACCAAGTGGCCCTGAGATACGGGGCCCCAAAGTCGGTTCGGAAAATGAAATTTTTTGCTGCAGAAAAGTGCTTGACTCGAGTATAAGTCGAGGGGGGCACTTTCAGCACAAAAAAATGTGCTGAAAAATTCCACTTATACTCGAGTATATACGGTAAATAAACGGTTAGCAGATACAAAGGGATGGGATTCTTTGCCGTAATAATCGACATTATAGAATCTGCAAACATGAAAACGTTTCAGGCCTCATTGAGTGTAAGAGACAGTCTTTGTTGTCATATTAATCAGGTAAAGCCCAACTCCAGGATTGCTGCTACTTTAAATAGTTGATTCGGGCCAAGCTGGCCTAAACTGTTTCCTTTACTAACAGATGTAGCAGCTGTCAGCGCTGTAGTAACTGTATATAGCATTAGATACATACAGTATACAGCAGTGTGTTCCAGCAGCGGCACAAGGACTTCTCATCCCATTCCTGGAAAAAGCCTGGTTCGGGTTGGGCGATGCTCAAGAAGCCTTGTATTTAACAATGAACACAAGGTTTCCTCTGATTGGCGAGAGGTGGAGATACAGGCAGATGACGTCATGATTTCACCTTAGCCAATCAGAGGAAGCCTTGTATTCATGGATAAGGAATCCCTGTATTCATTAATAAAAAATACAAGACTTATGCCGCGTACACACGGTCGGACTTTTCGGCTACAAAAGTCCGACAGCCCGTCCGACAGACTTTCGGCGGACTTGCGGCAGACTTTTTAACGAACGGACTTGTCTACATACGATCACACAAAAGTCCGACGGATTCGTACGTGATGACGTACACCAGACTAGAATAAGGACGTTGATAGCCAGTAGCCAATAGCTGCCCTAGCGTGGGTTTTTGTCCGTCGGACTAGCATACAGACGAGCGGATTTCTGGGTCCGGCGTACTTACGATGTAAGGATTTGAAGCATGTTCCAAATCTAAAGTCCGTCAGATTTGCGGCTGGAAAAGTCCACTGAAAGTCCGGGGAAGCCCACACACGATCGGATTGTCAGCCGTATTTTGTCCGTCGGCGTCCGTCAGACTTTTGTAGACGAAAAGTCCAACCGTGTGTACGCGGCATTAGTGTAAACGTTTGAGCAGTGCTCAGCCCAACTGGATTTTGTTTCAGGAGTAGAACAGGAAGTCCCCGTACCGCTGCGGGCACACAGCACTGTATACTATATGTCATGGAAGCGACATACAGGTTATACAGCACTGACAGCGGCTGCATCTGTTAGTAAAGGAAACAGTTTGTTTGGTAGTGGTAGTAAACCTGGATTTGGATTTCCTTTCAGGATGTGTCAGAATGAAGATAACTTAGTGTAACTAAACTCCTCTTCCCTAGCTGGCATCTTTACCTGGTCTTTATCCAATATGGGATCTTTGGCTACTTTGATGGGTCAAGCTGGAATGAGGCACACGGGAGTTCACTCATTCTGGTACAGAGGTGTGCTGAGAATGCACACTGAGCTGCACATGCAGCCAGAGAAGATTGCAAGCGGGCAGGAAAGTTAAGCGGCCATAGATGGTTGGAAACACAGCTGGTTCAGCAGGGACCGGCCAAGATTCGAACCATCTGTGGACAAGCTGATTTTAGCCAAGTCGACTTGGGTACAACCAGCATGTTGGATTTTTACATGCGATTACTGTCAGCGGCTAAAATCACCGTGTTCTTCCAGCAGGAACGGCTCCCTGCACCCCCCCCCCCTGCCGCGGGAGTGATTCCCCCATCAACACTGACTGTGTTGATAGGGGAATCGAGCCATTTGCTTTCCTTTCACCCGTGGCTGCAGGAAAGAAAGTCACATCATCTATGGACTGCCTTCGTTTACTGGAGAAGAGACATTCACACTAGAAACTGCATGTGAATCACACACGATTGCACTATGTGTATCTGTGCAATTTCAGCCCATTCATTTTAAATGGTCTGGGATCTCACCCCACCAAAAGTAGTGCAATGCACTACTTTTGGAAACGTACTGCAACATTCATAACCTGCGATCTGATGCGGGCATACACACTGTTTTCAACCTGTGTTTGGGTGTCGTTATTTTGCACTGACACCTGCTGCAGATTGCAAGGGAGGTGCAATTTGAGTGTGGTGCGAGAAACCGGCATGGAAAGCAAATTTCTCGCATGGCATTCTAATGTGAACAGGACCTAAAGGAAGCCTGCCATAGCAGATCACCTTCTGAAAGGGTCAACTACCTGGCCGTCATGCTTTTGGCATCAGGGACTCAAAACAAGTCTGCATTCAAGTTAGTATGCCTGATCCAAGTCAGTAATGCAGAAACCAGCGGCGGCCCATCAAAACGGGGCGCCACCCCCCTAATCCATATGTCCAGTCTAATCTACATGCGGGGCGCTGTACACATGGATCCCATTGGGGGGGGGGGGATGGGGTTAGAAACACATGACTAGAGCCGGAGGCTCAAATTGGCTTAAAAAAAGAGGGAGGACGGAAGCCGCCGTGAAGCCGGAGACGCAGGGTAAAGCTGCCGAGGAGGAAGTGACGCAAGAAGGAGCCGAAGCTGACCGTGATACAAGTTGATCTAGGAAAAACATGATGTAAGACGCTATGGGATTCATTTATTAACAGAAGAGAGACTGTTCACTGGGCAAATTGAACATTTAGCAAAAAAAATAAATAAAATTATATATATATATATATATATATATATATATATATATATATATATATATATATATATATATATATATATATATATATATATATATATATATATATATATATATATATATATATATATATATTTTTTTATTTTTTTTTTTCTGTATTCAAATGAATTGCTTGCACACAATTAGATGATTGAAGTGAACACATCTTCACCATATTTGCTGAGTGAATAGTCTCTACCCCTTTAGTAAATCAACCTCAATGTGTATATGAAAATGAGCAAGTGGGACATAAAAGAAAGAAAAGAAAGAATGTGGACTTCATAAACAGCATAGATCCCAACAATGGGGCTACAGAAAGCAGAACACTTATCAGCACGTTGTCATGTAAACAGACTATTTATACATCTGAGGCTCAGAATGCAAATTGCTGCACTGCCAGATTAATGTGCCGCTCTCATATGCTTCCATCAACTTGGTTTGACAAAAGGCGAACACATTATAAATGGAGCATTATAATGGAATATTCATTATTGTACAGTCAAATAAAAAACAGATTGTTTGTAGGGCCTGAAATTATCCTTGGTTTGGGACTTTGTTGAAGTGTTATGATTTTTCCCTGGGTAAAAAGACAATTTGAGAGCTTCTTATAGTATTCTTTGGGAGGCATTTAAAAATCACAGATTAAGAACTACAGTGCACGAGTGCAAACCTCTTCCTTAGCAGTCCCACTTTTAGGTACACG
This sequence comes from Lithobates clamitans, assembly GCA_037952925.1. Classification (NCBI taxonomy): domain Eukaryota; kingdom Metazoa; phylum Chordata; class Amphibia; order Anura; family Ranidae; genus Lithobates; species Lithobates clamitans. The sequence continues at coordinate 1,572 of JBBGZY010003886.1, read as the reverse complement.
CTTATATCATATAAAAATGTGAATATTCAATTAAGATTTAAAAAAAAAAAGAAATATATATATATATATATATATATATATATATATATATATATATATATATATACACACACACACACACACACACACACACACAAAAATAAATCTTCGATTCTCTTAAAAGGCCGAAGCCGCGGCCTCACCTAAAAACTCCTTCCCGCAGCTCTTCAGGCCCGGTGCGGAGGCGCTGTGGGCATGAGTTTTCGGGCGAGGCCGTGGCTTCGGCCTAGTCCGGAGTCCGGCCGTAGCCGCGGCCTCGCCTAAAAACTCATGCCCACAGCGCCTCGGGACCGGTGCGGTGAAAAAAAAAAAAAAAATCTAAAGAAATCGATTTGCTTAAATTTTGAATCGATTTGACCTCTCAACATGATTCAAGATTTAAATCGATTTTTTTCCCCAGCCCTAATACACACATACACATATAAATAAATAAGCATGGAGCCTTCCCAGAAGAGTTGAAGCTGTTATAGCTGCAAAGGGCGGGCCAACAATATTGAACCCTACAGACCAAAACTGGGATGTCATTAAAGTTTGTGTAAAGGCAGGTGTCCCAATACCTTTGACAATATAGTGTATGTATACAGTGGGGACGGAAAGTATTCAGACCCCCTTATATTTTTCACTCTTTGTTATATTGCAGCCATTTGTTAAAATAATTTAAGCTCAATTTTTTCCTCATTAATGTACACACAGCACCCCATATTGACAGAAAAACAAAATTGTTGACATTTTTGCAGATTTAATAAAAAAGAAAAACTGAAATATCACATGGTCCTAAGTATTCAGACCCTTTGCTGTAACACTCATATATTTAATTCAGGTGCTGTCCATTTCTTCTGATTATCCATGAGATGGTTCTACACCTTCATTTGAGTCCAGCTGTGTTTGATTATACTGATTGGACTTGATTAGGAAAGCCACACACCTGTCTATATAAGACCTTACAGCTCACAGTGCATGTCAGAGCAAATGAGAATCATGAGGCCAAAGGAACTGCCTGAAGAGCTCAGACACAGAATTGTGACAAGTCACAGATCTGGCCAAGGTTACAAAAAGATTTCTGCTGCACTTAAGGTTCCTAAGAGCACAGTGGCCTCCATAATCCTTAAATGGAAGATGTTTGGGATGACCAGAACCCTTCCTAGAGCTGGCCATACGGCTAAACTGAGCTATCGGGGGAGAAGAGCCTTGGTGGGAGAGGTAAAGAAGAACCCAAAGATCACTGTGGCTGAGCTCCAGAGATGCAGTCGGGAGATTGGAGAAAGTTGTAGAAAGTCAACCATCACTGCAGCCCTCCACCAGTCGGGGCTTTATGGCAGAGTGGCCCGACGGAAGCCTCTTCTCAGTGCAAGACACATGAAAGCCCGCATGGAGTTAAAAAACACCTGAAGGACTCCAAGATGGTGAGAAATAAGATTCTCTGGTCTGATGAGACCAAGATAGAACTTTTTGGCCTTAATTCTAAGCGGTATGTGTGGAGAAAACCAGGGACAACTCATCACTCGTCCAATACAGTCACAACAGTGAAGCATG
>JBBGZY010003885.1:0-93621 GCA_037952925.1 Lithobates clamitans | reverse complement strand
GGTACAGGGGTGGTAGGTGCAGGGAGGGGTAGTTGGTACAGGGGTGGTAGGTGCAGGGAGGGGTGGTTGGTACAGGGGTGGTTGGCGCAGGGAGGGGTGGTTGGCGCAGGGAGGGGTGGTTGGCGCAGGGAGGGGTGGTTGGCGCAGGGAGGGGTGGTTGGCGCAGGGAGGGGTGGTAGGCGCAGGGAGGGGTGGTAGGTGCAGGGAGGGGTGGTTGGCACAGGGGTGGTAGGTGCAGGGAGGGATGGTAGGGGCAGGGAGGGGTGGTTGGTACAGGGGTGGTAGGTGCAGGGAGGGGTAGTTGGCACAGGGGTGGTAGGTGCAGGGAGGGGTGGTTGGTACAGGGGTGGGAGGGGTGGTTGGTACAGGGGTGGTAGGTGCAGGGAGGGGTGGTTGGTACAGGGGTGGTAGGTGCAGGGAGGGGTGGTTGGTACAGGGGTGGTAGGTGCAGGGAGGGGTAGTTGGCACAGGGGTGGTAGGTGCAGGGAGGGGTGGTTGGCACAGGGGTGGTAGGTGCAGGGAGGGGTGGTTGGTACAGGGGTGGTAGGTGCAGGGAGGGGTGGTTGGTACAGGGGTGGTAGGTGCAGGGAGGGGTGGTTGGTACAGGGGTGGTAGGTGCAGGGAGGGGTAGTTGGCACAGGGGTGGTTGGTACAGGGGTTGGAGGGGTGGTTGGTACAGGGGTGGGAGGGGTGGTTGGTACAGGGGTGGGAGGTGCAGGGGGGTGTTTGGTACAGGGGTGGTAGGTGCAGGGAGGGGTGGTTGGTACAGGGGTGGTAGGTGCAGGGAGGGGTGGTTGGTACAGGGGTGGTAGGTGCAGGGAGGGGTGGTTGGTACAGGGGTGGTAGGTGCAGGGAGGGGTGGTTGGTACAGGGGTGGTAGGTGCAGGGAGGGGTGGTTGGTACAGGGGTGGTAGGTGCAGGGAGGGGTGGTTGGTACAGGGGTGGTAGGTGCAGGGAGGGGTGGTTGGTACAGGGGTGGTAGGTGCAGGGAGGGGTGGTTGGTACAGGGGTGGTAGGTGCAGGGAGGGGTGGTAGGTGCAGGGAGGGGTGGTAGGTGCAGGGAGGGGTGGTTGGTACAGGGGTGGTAGGTGCAGGGAGGGGTGGTAGGTGCAGGGAGGGGTGGTAGGTGCAGGGAGGGGTGGTAGGTGCAGGGAGGGGTAGTTGGCACAGGGGTGATAGGTGCAGGGAGGGGTGGTTGGTACAGGGGTGGTAGGTGCAGGGAGGGGTGGTAGGTGCAGGGAGGGGTGGTTGGTACAGGGGTGGTAGGTGCAGGGAGGGGTGGTTGGTACAGGGGTGGTAGGTGCAGGGAGGGGTGGTTGGCACAGGGGTGGTAGGTGCAGGGAGTGGTGGTAGGTGCAGGGAGTGGTGGTAGGTGCAGGGAGGGGTGGTTGGTACAGGGGTGGTAGGTGCAGGGAGGTGTGGTTGGTACAGGGGTGGTAGGTGCAGGGAGGTGTGGTTGACACAGGGATGGTTGTTACAGCGGCTCCCACCCGGAGCTGACAGTAAAAAAATCATGGTGTGTACCCGGCTTAAGGAAGGAGGTGTCACCGAGACGACCATCCACTCTCCCCGTACCGGCAAAGTCACCAGAGTCCGGCTACACACTGATAATGTGAAGCATTTATGGTTCTGGAGAACATTCTGGAAGCTCTCTCTGGGACTGACGCGTTTCACTCCAGAAACATGCTTAGTTGTGAAAATTAGTGGTGCACCGAATCAAAAATTTCTGGTTCTGAAACCAAAAACTTGGGATACACCTGGAAACTGAAATGGACAGGCTTTTAAAAAATGTTTTGAAATGTAACCACTTCTGCCCCCGGAAAATGTAACCCCCCCCCCTTCATGACCATTTTCTGCGATATGGCACTGCGTTACTTTTAACTGACAATTGCGAGGCCGTGCGACGCTGTACCCAAATAAATTGATGTCCTTTTCTTCCCACAAATACTTTCTTTTTGGTGGTATTTGATCACCTCTACGTCCCTTTTTGTTTTTTTTGTTTTTTTTGTGCTATAAACAAAAAAAAGAACGACAAATTTGGGGAAAAAAAAAAAGTTACTTTTTTGCTAGGAAACATCCAATAAATAGAATGTAAAGAATTTTTTCTTCAGTTTAGGCCAATATGTATTGCGCTACATGGTTTTGGTAAAAAAAAAAAAAAAAAATCCCCATAAGTGTAGATTTTTTTGCGCAAAAGATATAGATGGAGAGATATATAGAGAGATTATATAGTGTCTACAAACTACGGGATAGATTTATGGAATTATTATTAAAAAAATATATAATATATATATATATATATAAATTTATATAGTTTATTGAAATGTAGAGGAGAACTGCCCGCACTCAGTTTTAAATATAATGCCAGCAAACAGGTCTCCCCCCCCCCCCCCACATATATGAAAGAAAGTTCAAAGGTTGCTGTACTTAAAAATCATTGTTTTTATTTCATCAAATTCTTGAAAAAAGATTACGTGGCAAACAAAGTAATTCAAGACAAAAATATTTCAATCATTTGTTCAGACAAAGATTTCCAATGGTTGGGGCTGGTTTGCTCACGCCTTTCCTCAGATCGGTCAGAACATATCTAAAGGTTTCACCACAATCATCTATTTTATATGTGTTCACAAATGTCATCACATGTGGAATCAATACATGCTTTGATTACTTTTCTATTCCAATTAAATCCTTATTTTGAATGCTGATTTCATACCATAGAAACAAAAAGAGCTCTCATTCTCCCCTTGCTGATCATCCCATTATTAATCTGAAGGGGAAAAAAAAAAATTAAAAACTGGTTCTAAGTAAGTTCCAATGGGTTTTTTAATTATTTTAGAAATTGTATGTGAGAAGGGATGGTATTACATAACAAAAGGAATTCTTTTAGTGGATTTTTTGAGGTTCTAGTGATGTCTAATTTGGACCGTTCTCTTTTTAACCAGCGCTTCAGGATATCTTCTATTTATGAGTTTCACTTCCATTTTCATCCAGTCTGACAACAGCGCAGCGGGTCGTTAACTATCCGCTGAACCCTCATCAGCTGAATGGAATTAAACACATTAGGAGGATGGAAGCTGTTAAAGCGGAGCTCCACCGAAATTTTTTATTTTTTTTTTAAAAAGTCAGCAGCTACAAATACTGCAGCTGCTGACTTATAAAACATGGACACTTACCTGTCCAGGCACCCGAGGCCAAACCGTCTCTCGGTCCTCGGGTGCTGCCGCCTCCATCTTCAGGTAAGGGAATCAGGAAGTGAAGGCTTGCGGCTTCACTTCCCGGTTCCCTACTGTGCATGCGCGAGTCGCGCAGCGCAATACGGATGTCCCTGCTGTCTCTGGGACCCGTGTATTTCCCAGCAGACAGTGGGGGGGGGGACAGGAAGTGGCATAAATAACCACAGATTCTGCGGCTATCTATGCCGGAAGTGGGTACAGATACCTGTAATATACAGGTATCTGCACCCCCCTTCCCCCTGAAAGGTGCCAACTGTGACACCGGAGGGGGGGAGGGTTCCGATGAGTGGAAGTTCCACTTTAAAGTGTAGTAATTGATTTCGATCAGTAGTTTTAATGTATAGGTCACTCATGATCCTCATATTTTCGATCCTCAACATAGTGTCTGTTGTAATATGTTGGCCAATTTATGTATAATATTAAAATTGAGTTGGCTTGGACAATTCAACTGAATTTCTGCTCAGCCCATACTCCAATACAATATTATACATAAATTGGCCAACATATCACCCAGTATATATTAATATACTCGATCACTACAGTGTCAAGAAAAGAAGTTTCAATTTTACCAATTTCAGTGTTAAATTTTGAGACCGGGGATCAGATAGTTAATATACAGTATCTCACAAAAGTAAGTACACCCCTCAGTGACATTTGTGTAAATGTTTTCTTCTATCTTTTCATGTGACAACACTGAAGAAATGACACTTGTCTACAATGTAAAGTAGTGAGTGTACAGCTTGTATAACAGTGTAAATTTGCTGTCCCCTCAAAATAACTCAACACACAGCCATTAATGTCTAAACCACTGGCAACAAAAGTCAGTACACCCCTAAGTGAAATTGTCCAATTGGGCCCAATTAGCCATTTTCCCTCCCCCCGGTGTCATGTGACTCGTTAGTGTTACAAGGTCTCAGGTGTGAATGGGGAGCAGGTGTGTTAAATTTGGTGTTATCGCTCTCACTCTCTCATACTGGTCACTGGAAGTACAACATGGCACCTCATTGCAAAGAACTCTGAGGACCTGAAAAAAAGAATAGTTGCTCTACATGAAGATGGCCTAGGCTATAAGAAGATTGCCAAGACCCTGAAACTGATCTGCAGCACGGTGGCCAAGACCATACAGCGGTATAACAGGACAGGTTCCCCTCAGAACAGGCCTCGCCATGGTCCACCAAAGAAGTTGAGGTCACGTGATCAGCGTCATATCCAGAGGTTGTCTTTGGGAAATAGACGTATGAGTGCTGCCAGCATTGCTGCAGAGGTTGTAGGGGTGGGGGGGTCAGCCTGTCAGTGCTCAGACCATACGCCGCACACTGCATCAAATTGGTCTGCATGGCTGTCATCCCAGAAGGAAGCCTCTTCTAAAGATGATGTACAAGAAAGTCCACAAACAGTTTGCTGAAGACAAGCAGACTGAGGACACGGATTACTGGAACCATGTCCTGTGGTCTGATGAGACCAAGATAAACTTATTTGGTTCAGATGGTGTCAAGCGTGTGTGGGGGCAACCAGGTGAATAGGACAAAGACAAGTGTGTCTTGTCTACAGTCAAGTATGGTGGTGGGAGTGTCATGGTCTGGGGCTGCATGAGTGCTGCCGGCACTGGGGGGCTACAGATCATTGAGGGAACCATGAATGCCAACATGTACTGTGACATACTGAAGCAGAGCATGATCCCCTCCCTTCAGAGACTGGGCCGCAGGGCAGTATTCCAACATGATAACCACCCCAAACACACCTCCAAGACCACCACTGCCTTGCTAAAGAAGCTGAGGGTAAAGGTGATGGACTGGCCAAGCATGTCTCCAGATCTAAACCCTATTGAGCATCTGTGGGACATCCTCAAAGCGAAGGTGGAGGAGCGCAAGGTCTCTAACATCCACCAGCTCTGTGATGTCATCATGGGGGAGGGGAAGAGGACTCCAGTGACAACCTGTGAAGCTCTGGTGACCTCCATGTCCAAGAGGGTTAAGGCAGTGCTGGAAAATAATGGTGGCCACACAAAATATTGACACTTTGGGCCCAATTTGGAGATTTTCACTTAGGGGTGTACTGACTTTTGTTGCCAGCGGTTTAGACATTAATGGCTGTGTGTTTGAGTTATTTTGAGGGGACAGCAAATTTACACTGTTATACAAGCTGTACACTCACTACTTTACATTGTAGACAAGTGTCATTTCTTCAGTGTTGTCACATGAAAAGATAGAAGAAAAGATTTACAACAATGTCACTGAGGGGTGTACTTACTTATGTGAGATACTGTATCTGTCAAATAGAAAAAGGGTGTCGCCTCCCGACACTGCGAAAAATATATCGTCCACAAATCTGTACCATCCCTGACAGTGAACATATCATTGATAAATATTTATGATGGTAATGAAGGAATTTGCGTATGGGGGGGTGACATTAGAACCCATCGCTGCTCCTCTCAGCTGTAAAAATGAATATCTTTAAAAAGGAAATAGTTTTCATCAAGCACAATTTTGAGTAAATTAAGTAGAAATTCAATATGTTGCTTTTCATATGTGCCAGACGACCAACAACCGTCGACATGCCTCGATCCCGAATTCATGAGGGATTATTGTATACAGACTAGTGATGTCACTAAGATGGAATCGGCCGACCGCTTGATATTCTGGATTTTAGTTAGAAAATCTGAAGTATCTCCGACCACCACAGATCAGATCTGTCCCGGATCCTTGTCCCGGCTCCAGTAATAGAACCGCGTTTTGTTCTTTCCCTTTGCAGATCCTCCAGACTGGACAGGAAATCATGGAACTGGACACCAGCGGATTCGCCACCCAGGGCCCTACGGTGTACGCCGGGAACATCGGAGACAATAAATACATTGTACAAGTGTCCCCCCTGGGCATCCGTCTGCTGGAGGGAGGTGAGTGCCGGGATCTGCCGTCTCAGGCCTAACGACGGCTGGACGAGCCTCGTATGGAAGACGTTCTCTTCTGGCTGTTCCCCCACCCACCAAAAAAAAGCCCCCAGCCGCCATTGACAGTTGTACACAATGGGTGGCTTCCTTTCAGGTGATCCATTGTGTACAATTGTGTTGCTAGCTGTGATTGGTCGCAGTGATCACATGGTACAGGCAGCCCATCAGCACCACGTGATTAGCTGTGTCCAATCACAACAATACACCCTGAATCTGTTTCATTCTGTAAGAATGGATGTTTATATCAATGAAATTCACTGCTATAAGTAATCATAATGTGTAAAAATAAAGAAATCCCGATCACCTCCCCAGGTGTTACTATGGTAAAATTTATTACTCTCTTCACAGTGAGTTAAAGAAATATTGAAGAGAAATTTACTTATTTCAATTTTTTTACTTGCTGTCAGTGTCCCCGATCACCACCACGCCCGTTATATGATGACACGGTACTGCTACTGCACTGGTGACAGGATGTAAAAAAAAAAAAACTAAATAAAAAAAAAACAAACTTTTTTTTTTTTCTTTTTTTTTTTTTTTTTTCTTTCCCAAAAAATCGTGACAATAAAATTACAACTTCAAAAAACTCTCCATGCCTCTTACTACATACCTCGGACTGTCTACTTTCCAGAAAAAGGGTGATTTAGGGGGTATTTGTACTGGGGTGGCGTGATATTTGTACTGGGGAGGGGGGTGATTTGGGGGGGATTTGTATGGGGGAAGGGGGGGATTTGTACTGGTGAAGTGATTGGGGGGGGGGGGGGGGGGGATTTGTAGGGGGGGGGGGTTTGTACTGGTGAAGTGATTTGGGGGGGATTTGTACTGTCCTGGTGTTTTCGGGCCTCAAGAAATGAGATCGGCTGTCAGTACATCAGGATTAATCGATTAATCAGATATCTATCCCATAGTCTGTGGATTCTACTATAACTTTCCTGCAGATAAATTATATACACTGGTTTGTGGGATTTTTACCAAAGAAATGGAGCAGAATATATTTTGGCCGAAATTTATGAAAGATTATTTGCAAAATTTTATTACAGAAACTAAGAAAAACACATGTGGTGTGGTTTGTTTTTAATTTATTTTTTGGTTTATTTTTTTTCAAACTCTTTGGTCTTTTTTTCGTTTACTTTGTAAAAAAAAAAAAAAAAACCCAGTGGTGATTAAATGCCGCCAAAATATAGATCCATTTGTGTGGAAAAAAAGGATACATATACGCATTTATGAATGTAAACGTATGCGTCGAACGCCTATGTATGAAAACCTTGATTGCCATACACATGTTACATATCGCCGCGCACACCGGAGTGAGAGTGATAATTCTATCACCAGACCTCCTCCCTAACACTAAACTGACAATCTATGGGGGGGGGGGGGCTTTTGAGTTATGAGTTTCTAAATAAGGATCTAAAAATTCCTTATCTGGATTATAAATATACAGTGCAAAAAAAAATAAAAAAATAAATATATATATGTATGTGTGTGACAGAAGAGTTTGTGTATAAATAAAGCAGCTGGAGGTAAGGCTCAGGCCCCAAAATGTGTTTTCATACTGCACTAAAATAATTACTATAATACATCAAGTGAATAAGTAATGGAAAAGTCCAATAATTTTGTGGTGGTTTATTGGACTTTTTATTCACTTGTCACTTTATGTATTATAATAATTATTTTAGGGCGGTATGAAAACACAATTGTTTTTGGGTTATGAAGTTTGTCACCATTTTAGGGGCGCACACAAATTAAAGGTTTGATATGTTGGGTATCTATTTACTCGTCTTTTAAATTTTACACAAAATGTGGGTAGTTTGTTTGCCCTAAAATTCCATTTAGTGTGTTTTTGTGTTTTTTATTTTTTTTTTTATTTTTAGAATCTGCATTTCCTAGACCTTTTGCGTTAATACCGCTATTTATTCTCTAGGGGTCTCTGCTTTCAGAAAATATGTCGGGTTTGGGGGTTATATGTAATCTTCAGGCCTAAAGATTTTTTTTTAAATGTGCAAAAATGGCTCTTGCAGTGAAAGGGCTCATGTAATGTGTCTGCCCTCCAGTTGTTGTGTTTTTTTTTTTTTTTTTTCCTTCACCTCTCTACAAATGTTCACCAAATCCCATTGTTTGTTTGTGTTTTGTGTCTCCAGTGAATCAGCTCCACTTCATCCCGGTGGATCTGGGCTCCCCCATTGTTCATTGTACCGTGGCGGACCCCTACGTGGTCATTCTTAGTGCGGAAGGCCAGTTGGCGATGTTCCAGCTGAAAAGCGACACGTATGGAGGCAAATCTCATCGGCTCGCTCTACAGAAGCCCAACATACATTATGTGAGTGGATGTCCCCGGGGCGTGTGCTACAGGCTACTGGGGGGGGGGGGGCGGGGGTAGTAACGGGCCCCTCACTTCTGCATCCACTTTGTACCACCCTAACGTAGAGCTCCCTTTTCATTCGGTCTCTGTCCAGCTATCGAAGGTCATCGCTGTCTGCATTTATCGTGATGTCAGCGGTATGTTCACCACAGAGACCAGATCTGCCCCAGTGAAGGAAGACAGCGCCCCCCAGAGTGTATCTGAAGGAGACAGTCTGTTGCAGGAGATCAGGTGAGACTTCCTGTGGTAGAGCATAGTGCGATAACTTGCGCTATGTCTGTGGTATGTCTACTAATGATTCGTCTTGTGTATGGTGTCAGCCGCTCTGTAGATGACGAGGACGAGATGCTGTATGGAGATTCAGGATTCCTGTCCAGCCCCAGTAAGGAAGAGCCTCGTCGGAGCAATATTCCCAATGCAGAACGCGATTCTTCCCAGTATAGGGCTGAGCCAACACACTGGTGTGTGGTGGTCAGAGAGAATGGTATAATGGAGGTGAGATCCTGGGAAGGTGATGGTGTCATTGGGCGATACTTTGAGGAGTATCGGTGTGCACTGCAGGCTCCTGGCAGTCCCCAGTTGTCCAGATTAGAGCCAACGTTATCCTAAGCTGTCCAGTCTGACCAAGATCTTTCTGCTGCAGATCTACCAGGTCCCGGACTGGCGTCTGGTCTTCCTCGTCAAGAATTTCCCCGTGGGGTTGAAAGTTCTTGTGGATAGTTCCTTCGGACAGCCCATTCCTCAAGGAGAAGTCAGAAAAGAAGAAGTGACTCGGCAAAGTGAAATTCCCCTGGTGAAGGAGGTTCTGCTGGTGGGGCTGGGAAACCGGCAAAGTCGCCCTTATTTACTGGTAAGATGTCATCTGAGGCAGAGTATTCCCTGGCTGTCTGAGTCTCCTCGCTTTTTTACCTGCCTGTATTTCTATATAACCTGATTTCTGTCTGTAGTGGTATGATCCATCTTCCTATTTTTCTATATAATCTGACTTCTGTCCTTTACTGGAATGGTTCATTACCCTATATTCATGTATAACTAGACTTCTTTCTGCAGTGGTATGGTCCATTTCCTTATATTCATGTATAACTAGACTTCTTTCTGCAGTGGTATGGTCCACTTCCTTATTTTCATGTATAACTAGATTTCTTTCTGCAGTGGTATGGTCCATTTCCTTATATTCATGTATAACTAGACTTCTTTCTGCAGTGGTATGGTCCATTTCCTTATATTTATGTATAACTAGACTTCTTTCTGCAGTGGTATGGTCCATTTCCTTATATTCATGTATAACTAGACTTCTTTCTGCAGTGGTATGGTCCACTTCCTTATATTCATGTATAACTAGACTTCTTTCTGCAGTGGTATGGTCCATTTCCTTATATTCATATATAACTTTACTTCCCTCTGCAGTGGTATGGTCCACCTCCCTATGTTTCTATATAATCTGACATTTGTCTGCCAGTGGTACGGTCCCTTTTGTCATATTCATGTGTAACTTTACTTCCCTCTGCATTTGTATGGTTCATCTGCCTATATTCCTATATAACCTGACATTCCTCTGCAGTGGTTTGGTCCATCTCCTTATATTCATGTATAACGTGACTTATTTTCTCTGCGCCCTTCCCTCCGGTATGGTCCAAATGATCAGTGACATTCACCTGTGTGTTCATTCCTGTATTCATATTTGTTCTGCTCCCCCCTTTGCGGTGGTATGGTGTAGACGCCCACTGTATAACTCTGCTGTGACTTGACAGGTCCTGGTGGATTCTGAGCTGCTGATCTATGAAGCGTTTTCACACGACTCTCAGGGGAATCTGAAAGTTCGATTTAAAAAGGTGAGTAGTGATTGAAAGCTGTTGCCAGGGGTCTATGGATCTCCTTCTCTAGCAGAACTTCTCTTTTAAGCTTTGAACCCCAATCTTCTCCTACAGGTTCCTCATAATATAAATATCAGGGAGAAGAAGCAGAAACAGTCGAAGAAGAAGGCTGAAGGATCGTCGGAGGATCATGGTGCTCGCGGTCGTGTTGCACGGTTTCGTTTTTTTCAGGACATCTATGGATATTCAGGGGTGAGTGATCGCTTGGAGGTGGGTGATCGGTCGAGGGGGTCAGATTATAGTTTGTCACTCTTTCTTTGCTTTTCAGGTGTTCATTTGTGGCCCCTCCCCTCACTGGCTGCTAGTCACCAACCGTGGCGCTCTACGTCTGCACCCCATGACCATCGATGGATCCATTGAATCATTTGCCCCCTTCCACAACGTCAACTGCCCCAGAGGGTTCCTTTACTTCAACCGCCAGGTAAGCAAGCCCTTCGTTTTGCATGGTGGGGAGGAGATGGTGAGGTCCCCTCTGTCTACCTGTAAGGGCTTATTTCCCCTTTCTTAGACTTTAACACTTATTAAAGCGCCTACTGCTTCACCATGCTTTTTCGATGGTCCGGTGGTGCTTTGATGAAGCTTTGCAAATGCTGTGTGTGTTGATTCTCCATTTGTTTTAAAGGGGCTAGAACCCCAACTCAGTAGTACCCCCACTCAGCAGATCCCCAGCTCATTGATACCATTGTTCAGCAGCTTATTAGTACTCTTGTTTAGCAGAATTCCTGCACAGTAGTAACCCCCCCCCCCCCCAGCTCTGCTGATGCCCCCGCTCAGTAGTAACCCCCCCCCCCCCCAGCTCTGCTGATGCCCCCGCTCAGTAGTAAACCCCCCCCCCAGCTCTGCTGATGCCCCCGCTCAGTAGTAAACCCCCCCCCCAGCTCTGCTGATGCCCCCGCTCAGTAGTAAACCCCCCCCCCAGCTCTGCTGATGCCCCCGCTCAGTAGTAACTCCCCCCCCCCCCCCCCCAGCTCTGCTGATGCCCCCGCTCAGTAGTAACTCCCCCCCCCCCCCCCCCCCCAGCTCTGCTGATGCCCCCGCTCAGTAGTAACTCCCCCCCCCCCCAGCTCTGCTGATGCCCCCGCTCAGTAGTAACTCCCCCCCAGCTCTGCTGATGCCCTGATCAGTAGTAAACCCCCCCCCCCCCCCCCCCAAGCTCTGCTGATGCCCCTGCTCAGTAGTAACCCCCCCCCCCCCCCCCAGCTCTGCTGATGCCCCTGCTCAGTAGTAAACCCCCCCCCCCCAGCTCAGCTGATGCCCCCGCTCAGTAGTAACCCCCCCAGCTCTGCTGATGTCCCCGCTCAGTAGTTAAACCCCCCCCCCCCAGCTCTGCTGATGCCCCCGCTCAGTAGTAACATGACATTTGCTAGTTTCTCCTCCTCCTCCGGTCCCCCCAGCTCTGCTGATCCTCTACCACAGTGGTTCTCAACTCCAGTCCTCAGGGCCCACCAACAGGCCAGGTTTGCAAGATAGCTGAAATACATCACAGGTGATATCATTTGCTGCTCAGTGATTGCCGTATTCTAGTCTGCAACTCCCCAAGGTAATACTTAAAATCTGGCCTGTTGGTGGGTCCCGAGGACTGGAGTTGAGAACCACTGCTCTACCACTTAGTCTTCTCTCTCTGGTCCCCAACTCTCCTTCTGCTATAGCGTTCCCATGTCTGCTAGTTGCTCCAGTCTGGTCCCCGCTCATACCTTCCTGCTGCTCTGCACCAGACACTCCTATAATATATATTCACATGAATCGGGAGTGACTGCTGATGACGTCTTTCCCACTCGCTTGTTGGTATCCCAGGATGCACTGGGAAATCTCATACCTGCAATTCCTCCAAAACAAAGGCAACTCCCCTCAGAAGCTGCAGGTGCTCATAGCGAGTGTTCCCATTGACTTCTAAGGAGGGTTTGGAGACATTTTGAAGCACCAAGAAAGCAACATGGGGGATCATTTTTAAAGCAATCACAACGTGTGATCAGGACTGTAAGGTCTCCGTTTTATTTAGTGGGAGGAGCTTTGATTGCCATTCAGAGTGCTTTAAAAATGTGTCCAATTCCATGTTTTGAAGCAAATATGAAGGAGGCCTTAGTAAGTAGGGATGATGGTGGGGGGAAGGTGGTTAGGTCCCCTTTTGTCTGCCTCTCAGGAGGAGCAGCATGGAAAAGATTGTGGGTGGGGGGGAAGAATAGGGATCTCATTGAGTAGGGATGCAGGAAGAGGCACCCATAGGGATGATGGGAGATGTAGTTCTGTGGTTGGGCTGACAATGCAGAAGCTCCCACATAGATGGGATTCAGTGTTTTTCCTTATCTGGGGCCCCCGAGTTATCGGCATTGTGTATCTGATTGGTGGAATGTATTGGGCGATCGCAGAGGTAAGAAGAGCCATTTCTTCGAAGGTCCATGTACCATTCACCGTGCTGGGGGAAGGATTAGAAGAGCACACAGGAAATGAAGTCGGGGAGTTTTAATAGCGGCTGTTTTTGTTCTGCAGGGTGAATTGCGGATCAGCGTCCTTCCTGCTTACCTATCCTATGACGCTCCCTGGCCCGTCCGGAAGATCCCGCTTCGCTGCACGGCGCACTACGTGTCCTATCATGTGGAGTCCAAGGTGAGACATTGGCCGGCTGGTGGGAGGAGATCCGGGAGGTCCCGGCACTGCACAGAGCTTGTATGAAATGATATCGCATTCCTCCAGGAAAGCCGAGGGCTGTGTGAGGTCCGGACCTGCACTGTGACCCCCTCACCTGCACTGTGACCCCCTCACCTGCACTGTGACCCCCTCACCTGCACTGTGACCCCCTCACTACTTGGATGAGGCTCCATTCACACTTGTGCGACTTCGGACATTAAACTGTTCAAATGTGTGCAACTTAAAAAGAGTTCCCGCACTACTTTGGTTGTGACTTTCATGTGGCCTAAGTGCCATAGCCTGCAATGTAAACCCCCAAAAATAACAAACGTCGCGTCTGAATGTTATACTTAAATGTTTTATACTTGCGACAGTTGTCCATTATCATCGGTCAGAGCCAAAGTAGTATCCAAGTCGCACCCATCCAAAGTTGTGCCAAATTTAGACTCCAAAGTCACCTGACTTTTGGAATCATACAAGTGTGAATGGAGCCTGACTGGTCTGTCCTGGTAGGGCTCTCCGATTAGATCACCAAGACCCCTCCCCCATTCACACTTGTGCCACTTGCCATGCGACTTTGGACATCATAGTCACATGACAAGTTGTACCCCATGTTTTCCAATGATAACCATTCATAAATGTGAGACTTAACCACTTGCCGACCATCCGCTGCTGATATCCGGTGGCAGGTCGGCTCTATTGCGAAAATCCCAGTACCGGTATGGCGGTTCCCTTTAGGAGCTCTAGCGGGCAAGCGCATCGCGGCCGCCGGCCACCCGTGATCGCTCTTTGGAGAGGCAGAACGGGGATCGGTCAATGTAAACAAACAGATCCACGTTCTGTCAGGCGAGTAGAGAGAGATCTGCTGTTCCTAGTGATCAGGAACAGCGATCGATCTGTACTGTCAGTCCCCACAGTTAGAAACACCTCCCAGGGAACACATTTAACCCCTTGATCGCCCCCCTAGTGTTAACCCCTTCCCTACCAGTGTCATTTATACAGTTTATTTTTTTTAAGCACTGATCACTGTATAAATGTCACTGGTCCCAAAAAAGTGTCAAAAGTGTCCGATCTGTCCGCCGCAATGTTGCAGTCCCAGTAAAAATCGCAGATCACCGGTATTGCTAGTAAAAAAAAAAAAAAAAAATTATAATAAAAATGCCATAAATCTATCCCCTATTTTGTAGACGTGATAATTTTTGCACAAACCAATCAATATACGCTTATTGTGGGTGTGTTTTTTTTTTTTTTTTAAATATAAAAAAAAAAATATGTATATGTATGTATGTATATATATATATATATATATATATATATATATATATATATATATTTGCATTTTATAGTTGCCCCCCCTACTTTTGTCCCTGTCCCCCCATGTGCCCCCCTTTAAATATGAATGCTGGACACGCCACTGAGGCTAATCCCATCATAAGAACCTCCACGAGTAAGCCAAATTAGCCGACAGACAGAAACAATAGGTGACTCAATTAACTCAATTACCAATGGGAATCCACACCTAGGAGACAGAAAGAAATATATATAATATCCCACAAAAATAAAAAATTTAAAAAAGACCTTTCTTCAGTATAGGTCGATATGTATTCTTCTACATATTTTTGCGTAAAAATATATCGCAATAAGCATATATTGATTGGTTTGCGCAAAAAAAATTATAGCCTCTACAAATTAGGGGATAGATTTATGGCATTTTTATTACAATTATACATTTTTTTTTTTTTTTTTTGTTTTTATCATGCAAAAAATAAAAACCGCAGAGGTGATCAAATACCACCAAAAGAAAGCTCTATTTGTGGGGGAAAAAAATACATACTTTTTTTTTTTTTTGGGTACAACGTCACATGACCGCGTAATTGCCAGTTAAAGCGACGCAGTGCCGTATCGCAAAAAATGGCCTGGTCATTAAGCAGGTAAATCTTTCTGGGGCTGAAGTGGTTAAAAGTAGTTCATGCGCTACTTTGGTCCGACTGTCATGCAACTGTAGGGCTGCGCACTTCAATGTTAACCCATAAAAGTTGCCTGAAAGTCGCACCCGGATGTTTTACATGCAACAGCCGGTCTCACTTTTCAGAAGCAACAAGTCACATCCAATTTTCACCAAAGTGGCCTGATTTTGGAGTCCTCCAAGTGTGAATGGAGCCTAATAAATGGTTGTATACAGAATAGTAAATGGTATAATGTGTTGGGTCATAGAGAATGGCATTGCTTGTTCTGTTCCAGGTGTATGCAGTTGTCACGAGCGTGGATGACACGTGTACTCGGATCCCTCGCATGACGGGGGAGGAGAAGGAGTTTGAGACCATGGAGAGAGGTGAGCAGAGCCCGCCGGCGGAACATGTTGTGATGTCTCCTCTTCCATCCCGTGATGTCCTTGTGTCTAACATTCCATGTTTTCTGTTATTCTTGTGTTCCTTGTAGTAACCTACCTCATCTACCTACCTTACCTGCCTTCTCTCTGGGTCACATCTTCATCTGTGGTTTTATCATTGTTTCATGTTGTCCAAAACCTTCTTGGTTTTGTGTGTGATTTCTATACAACTCAGGGAATCCTTTTTTGTTGTTCTTGTAGACGATCGCTATATGTCACCGGTTCAAGAGGCGTTCTCCATCCAGCTAATCTCCCCTGTCAGCTGGGAGACCATCCCCAACACCAGGTACTGTACCCAGTTCTGTCCTCTTCCAGGCTGATGAGTAATGAGGACCTGTCTACCAGCTTTCTGTAATCCATTTTCATCCTCGTCAGCTAATGGCGCTTAATTCCAGAATGTCTCCTTTTCATTACTGGAGGTATATGCCCTGTCTATGGTAAGACTGGTACTAGGAAAGCCAACTTACCCTTTGGGCAATGTTGTCCCTGAAACCCCTCCACCTCTGATGCCCTCAGCCTTGGATCTCTAAGATGCCCTCCTCCGCTGTGGATCTCTGGGAGAATGCTGCTTTATTTCAATAGCAGGACTTCTGCAAAGGACAAGGAGACACAACAAACAGCAATGAGGGAAACCCCCCTCTCATATTGGGGGCCTCCTTCCCCTGTGAGCAGTTAGGATGGCATTGCCTTGTGTCCTCATTAAATTATCTATGCCTTTGTATCCAGGAGTGAGGCCAAAGAGTATTGGTCTGGTTTTTAGGAGTGAAGCCAGTGGTGTTTGGTTGAAGGTCTGTGTTCCGGAGTGAGACTAGCGGTTCCTAATTGAAGGTTTATATTCAGGAGTGATGCCTGCAGTTCTTGGTTGAAGGTCTCTGTTTAGATGTGAGGTCATGGTTTTGGTTGAAGGTCTGTGCTTGGTAATGAGGGTTCAACCTTCACTGGGTTTGTGTTCAGTA
This sequence comes from Lithobates clamitans, assembly GCA_037952925.1. Taxonomy (NCBI): domain Eukaryota; kingdom Metazoa; phylum Chordata; class Amphibia; order Anura; family Ranidae; genus Lithobates; species Lithobates clamitans. Next base: position 77,241 of record JBBGZY010003885.1, on the reverse strand, counting down.
ATAAGGCCTGGTGTTTTGGATTAACGCTCTTTGTGCAGTAATGTGGCCAGGTGTGTGGTTTTTTTTTTTTCTTTTTTTTCTTTTTTTTTTTTCTTTTTTTTTTTTTTTTAAAGCCTGTGTTCAAGAAGACAGTGGGTTATAATTGAAGGTCTGTGTTAAGGAGGACAGCAGTTTTTGGTTGAAGGTCTGTGTTCAGGAGATCAGTATATGGTTGATCTGTGTTCAGGACAGTGGTTTTTGTTTTGGGTCTATGTTCAGGACAGTATGGCATGGTTGAAGGTCTTTGTTCAGGAGGACAGCATGGTTGAAGGTCTTTGTTCAGGAGGATGGCATGGTTGAAGGTCTTTGTTCAGGAGGACAGCATGGTTGAAGGTCTTTGTTCAGGAGGACAGCATGGTTGAAGGTCTTTGTTCAGGACAGTACAGCATGGTTGAAGGTTTTTGTTCAGGAGGACGGCATGGTTGAAGGTCTTTGTTCAGGACAGTACAGCATGGTTGAAGGTCTTTGTTCAGGAGGACAGCATGGTTGAAGGTCTTTGTTCAGGAGGACAGCATGGTTGAAGGTCTTTGTTCAGGAGGACAGCATGGTTGAAGGTCTTTGTTCAGGAGGACGGCATGGTTGAAGGTCTTTGTTCAGGAGGACGGCATGGTTGAAGGTCTTTGTTCAGGAGGACGGCATGGTTGAAGGTCTTTGTTCAGGAGGACGGCATGGTTGAAGGTCTTTGTTCAGGAGGACGGCATGGTTGAAGGTCTTTGTTCAGGAGGACGGCATGGTTGAAGGTCTTTGTTTAGGAGGACGGCATGGTTGAAGGTCTTTGTTCAGGAGGACGGCATGGTTGAAGGTCTTTGTTCAGGAGGACGGCATGGTTGAAGGTCTTTGTTCAGGAGGACGGCATGGTTGAAGGTCTTTGTTCAGGAGGACGGCATGGTTGAAGGTCTTTGTTCAGGAGGACGGCACGGTTGAAGGTCTTTGTTCAGGAGGACGGCACGGTTGAAGGTCTTTGTTCAGGAGGACGGCACGGTTGAAGGTCTTTGTTCAGGAGGACGGCATGGTTGAAGGTCTTTGTTCAGGAGGACGGCATGGTTGAAGGTCTTTGTTCAGGAGGACGGCATGGTTGAAGGTCTTTGTTCAGGAGGACGGCATGGTTGAAGGTCTTTGTTCAGGAGGACGGCATGGTTGAAGGTCTTTGTTTAGGAGGACGGCATGGTTGAAGGTCTTTGTTTAGGAGGACGGCATGGTTGAAGGTCTTTGTTTAGGAGGACGGCATGGTTGAAGGTCTTTGTTTAGGAGGACGGCATGGTTGAAGGTCTTTGTTTAGGAGGTCGGCATGGTTGAAGGTCTTTGTTTAGGAGGACGGCATGGTTGAAGGTCTTTGTTTAGGAGGACGGCATGGTTGAAGGTCTTTGTTTGGGAGGACGGCATGGTTGAAGGTCTTTGTTTAGGAGGACGGCATGGTTGAAGGTCTTTGTTTAGGAGGTCGGCATGGTTGAAGGTCTTTGTTTAGGAGGACGGCATGGTTGAAGGTCTTTGTTTAGGAGGACGGCATGGTTGAAGGTCTTTGTTTAGGAGGACGGCAAGGTTGAAGGTCTTTGTTTAGGAGGACGGCATGGTTGAAGGTCTTTGTTTAGGAGGACGGCATGGTTGAAGGTCTTTGTTTAGGAGGACGGCATGGTTGAAGGTCTTTGTTTAGGAGGACGGCATGGTTGAAGGTCTTTGTTTAGGAGGACGGCATGGTTGAAGGTCTTTGTTTAGGAGGACGGCATGGTTGAAGGTCTTTGTTTAGGAGGACGGCATGGTTGAAGGTCTTTGTTTAGGAGGACGGCATGGTTGAAGGTCTTTGTTTAGGAGGACGGCATGGTTGAAGGTCTTTGTTTAGGAGGACGGCATGGTTGAAGGTCTTTGTTTAGGAGGACGGCATGGTTGAAGGTCTTTGTTTAGGAGGACGGCATGGTTGAAGGTCTTTGTTTAGGAGGACGGCATGGTTGAAGGTCTTTGTTTAGGAGGACGGCATGGTTGAAGGTCTTTGTTTAGGAGGACGGCATGGTTGAAGGTCTTTGTTTAGGAGGACGGCATGGTTGAAGGTCTTTGTTTAGGAGGACGGCATGGTTGAAGGTCTTTGTTTAGGAGGACGGCATGGTTGAAGGTCTTTGTTTAGGAGGACGGCAAGGTTGAAGGTCTTTGTTTAGGAGGACGGCATGGTTGAAGGTCTTTGTTTAGGAGGACGGCATGGTTGAAGGTCTTTGTTTAGGAGGACGGCATGGTTGAAGGTCTTTGTTTAGGAGGACGGCATGGTTGAAGGTCTTTGTTCAGGAGGACGGCATGGTTGAAGGTCTTTGTTCAGGACAGTACAGCATGGTTGAAGGTCTTTGTTCAGGACAGGACGGCATGGTTGAAGGTCTTTGTTCAGGACAGGACGGCATGGTTGAAGGTCTTTGTTCAGGACAGGACGGCATGGTTGAAGGTCTTTGTTCAGGACAGGACGGCATGGTTGAAGATCTTTGTTCAGGAGGACGGCATGGTTGAAGATCTTTGTTCAGGAGGATGGCGTTTTTTGGTGGAAGGTCTGTGGTTAGGAAGACTGTGGCTTTTGGTTGGGGATCTATGTTAGGACAGTGGTTTCAGTTTTTGGTCTGTTATATGGTATAAAGCTAGCATCTTCTTCTTATGTGTGTTTCAGGATCGATTTGGACGAATGGGAGCACGCCACCTGCATGAGAACCGTGAACTTGAAGAGTGAAGAGACGGTTTCTGGCCTGAAGGGGTACATTGCAGTGGGCACATGTGTGATGCAGGGAGAGGAAGTGACCTGTAGAGGGCGGGTAAGTCACATTATTAGAAGTCATTTCAGCTGTCCACCATAAGTTCCGGGATGAATGGACTCCACTGCTGGACAGCGACTGTCGCACCATGGAAATATTGACAGGAGATATCTTATCTGTAAATAGGCAAATATTGGAAAGTAATCCCTGGTGATCATGTCATGAAGGTCCTTCAGGCATCTTCTGTTGTAGGATGACAACACTGTCCCTGTCTCCCAGTTGGTGGTCCTGCAGTGTCACCCTGTCACAGGGACTTCTGATGGAGACTATAAATGGTTGTTTCAACACACTTTACACAGAAGACAGACATGATCCACTGTTGTCACCATCCATAATCCTCCATCCTGATGTGATGTGCAAACAAAATGTTACACCCCCCCCCCCCTCCCGTTGTCATTTAATGCTATCAAGAAGAGAAGAAAGGATTGATCGCACACTTGAATCCAAAGATGGTGTAGAAATTTCTTTATGGTCATGAACCAGACAAAATTGCAATGATGATCAGTTGACGCATTTCACACAAAAGAACCGTACTTGTGCACAGACTGCACCATCTTTTGGATTCAAGTGTGCGAACAATCCTTTCTTCTGTTCTTGATATTGCCTACGGTGATGAGCCGGGATTAGCACCTTGGATCGGGTGTGTCCATTTTTTTTGCCTGCAGCGGTGTGTGTGCCCTTGTTCTGTTTCCTTATCATTAATGCTGCTCTCTCTCCATCTTCAGATACTTATCATGGACATCATTGAGGTGGTGCCGGAGCCAGGGCAGCCTCTGACCAAGAACAAGTTTAAGACTCTGTATGAGAAGGAGCAGAAGGGTCCGGTCACCGCCCTCTGCCATTGTAACGGCTATCTGGTGACGGCCATTGGCCAGAAGGTGAGTAGTGGAGGATGGCTTCTGGGGGTGTTCTAGGAAACTCCCATGATGCTGTGTGAAGGGCTAGGCTCCACTTGCTGAAAGCCTGATCCTCCTCAGAATCTCTACTTCGACTATCTGACAGGGATTAAGAGGGGGGCAAGAGATATAGCAAGGAGATTGCCGCCATATTGGTTAACTGCATGGAAACCCAGTGACTCTCTGCTTGGGAAATGTGGACTTGTCATCGCACCCTTGTGCATTGTGGGAGGTCCCTGTCTGTACGCACCCCTGTGCATTTTGGGAGGACCCTGTCTGTACGCACCCCTGTGCATTGTGGGAGGTCCCTGTCTGTACGCACCCCTGTGCATTGTGGGAAGGTGGCCTAGTCTCCTTAAGCTCTGCAGTAGAGCTGTTCCAGCTATTATATTGTCTTCATTCCTCACAGATCTTCCTCTGGAGTCTGAAGGACAACGATCTGACGGGAATGGCGTTCATCGACACTCAGCTTTATATCCACCAGATGATCAGCGTAAAGAATTTCATTCTGGCTGCAGACCTGATGAAAAGCATCTCATTACTGCGCTACCAGGAGGAGAGCAAAACCCTGTCACTGGTCAGCAGGGTGAGTACACGCCCCTCCCCTATCCCTTCCCTGTCACTGGTCAGCAGGGTGAGTACACGCCCCTCTCATTCCTTCCCTGTCACTGGTCAGCAGGGTGAGTGCACGCCCCTCTCATTCCTTCCCTGTCACTGGTCAGCAGGGTGAGTGCACGCCCCTCTCATTCCTTCCATGTCATTGGTCAGCAGGGTGAGTGCACGCCCCTCTCATTCCTTCCCTGTCACTGGTGAGCAGGGTGAGTACACGCCCCTCTCATTCCTTCCCTGTCATTGGTCAGCAGGTTGAGTGCACGCCCCTCTCATTCCTTCCCTGTCATTGGTCAGCAGGTTGAGTGCACGCCCCTCTCATTCCTTCCCTGTCATTGGTCAGCAGGGTGAGTGCACGCCCCTTCCCCCCATCCCTTTCCTTTCATTGGTCAGCAGGGTGAGTACACGCCCCTCTCATTCCTTCCCTGTCACTGGTCAGCAGGGTGAGTACACGCCCCTCTCATTCCTTCCCTGTCATTGGTCAGCAGGGTGAGTGCACGCCCCTCTCATTCCTTCCCTGTCATTGGTCAGCAGGGTGAGTGCACGCCCCTCTCATTCCTTCCCTGTCACTGGTCAGCAGCATGAGTGCACGCCCCTTCCCCCCATTCCTTTCATTGGTCAGCAGGGTGAGTGCACGTCCCTCCCCTGTCCCTCCAATATCACTGGTCAGCAGGGTGAGTGCACGCTCCTCTCTCATTCCTTCCCTGTCACTGGTCAGCAGGGTGAATGCATGCCCCTCCTCTGTCCCTCCAATGTTATTGGTCAGCAGGGTGAATGCATGCCCCTCCTCTGTCCCTCCAATGTTATTGGTCAGCAGGGTGAATGCATGGCCCTCCTCTGTCCCTCCAATGTTATTGGTCAGCAGGGTGAATGCATGCCCCTCCCCTGTCTCCCCAATGTCACTGGTCAGCAGGGTGAGTGTACGCCCCTCTCTTGCTGCTTCCGTGTCATTGGTCACCTGGATGAGTACATGTCCCTTCCCATATCACCACATCCTGCAAAACTCTCATTACTAATGATCGATTTGGCTTTCCTTCAGTCTCTGACTCTCCTTTCTCTTACAGGATGTGAAGCCTCTGGAGGTGTATAGTGTGGAGTTCCTGGTGGACAACAATCAGCTTGGCTTCCTTGGTGAGTTCCAAGTGATGAAGATAGGAGGACATGACTCTTTGTGCTGCTTTCTTATTTACCAACCTCCTTTTTATATTACAGTGTCCGATCGTGACCGGAACCTCCTCCTCTATATGTACCTTCCAGCAGGTGAGTTATTCCTTCTTTCCTCTATGCCTCCCAGTGTTATCACCTCCTCACCAGCCATCTCCAAGTCTGGAGCTCCATGTGTGCTTTCCATGTCTTGATGACCCTGGAGGCAGGAGGCCTCCCTCTGGGCTCCAAGCTCCAGCCCACCGGTCTGTGTGATATAAAACAGTCCTGATACTGGTTCTATGTCTCATTATTTGTTCCAGCAAAGGAAAGTTTTGGGGGATTGCGCCTCCTGAGACGAGCAGACTTCCATGCAGGCTCCCATGTCAATGCTTTCTGGAGGACTCCATGCCGCGGAGCCAATGAAGGCTCCAGTCGTAAAACCGCATTATGGGACAACAAACAAATCACGTGGTTCGCTACACTGGATGGCGGCGTTGGCCTACTGCTCCCCATGCAGGAGAAGACATATCGCAGATTGCTGATGTTACAGAATCATCTCCTTACCTGGATTCCACACCATGCTGGGCTTAACCCAAAAGCCTTCAGGTACGTGTGCTGGTGACAAACTCAAGTCACATTTGTAAGCCGCCTTAATGTGGCACATTTGTGCCCATTCATGAATAGTTTCAGCTAAGATAAATGATTTATGACCTCTGAATGATTGACAACATATTTCTAGGAAGCAAAGTGGGAGTCCATTGTGGAATATAGGAGACAGAGGGGGAGCTGATTGTGGAGCCCGGGGTATAGGAGGCAGAGAGGGAGCTGATTGTGGAGCCCGGGGTATAGGAGGCAGAGGGGGAGCTGATTGTGGAGCCCGGGGTATAGGAGGCAGAGGGGGAGCTGATTGTGGAGCCGGGGGTATAGCAGACAGAGGGGGAGCTGATTGTGGAGCCCGGGGTATAGAAGGCAGAGGGGGAGCTGATTGTGGAGCCCGGGGTATAGGAGGCAGAGGGGGAGCTGATTGTGGAGCCCGGGGTATAGGAGGCAGAGGGGGAGCTGATTGTGGAGCCCGGGGTATAGGAGGCAGAGGGGGAGCTGATTGTGGGGCCCAGGGTATAGGAGACAGAGGGGGAGCTGATTGTGGAGCCCGGGGTATAGGAGGCAGAGGGGGAGCTGATTGTGGGGCCCGGGGTATAGGAGACAGAGGGGGAGCTGATTGTGGGGCCCAGGGTATAGGAGGCAGAGAGGGAGCTGATTGTGGAGCCCGGGGTATAGGAGGCAGAGGGGGAGCTGATTGTGGAGCCCGGGGTATAGGAGGGAGCTGATTGTGGAGCCCGGGGTATAGGAGGCAGAGGGGGAGCTGATTGTGGAGCCCGGGGTATAGGAGGGAGCTGATTGTGGGGCCCGGGGTATAGGAGGGAGCTGATTGTGGGGCCCGGGGTATAGGAGGGAGCTGATTGTGGGGCCCGGGGTATAGGAGGGAGCTGATTGTGGGGCCCGGGGTATAGGAGGGAGCTGATTGTGGGGCCCAGGGTATAGGAGGCAGAGGGGGAGCTGATTGTGGAGCCCGGGGTATAGGAGGGAGCTGATTGTGGGGCCCGGGGTATAGGAGGGAGCTGATTGTGGGGCCCGGGGTATAGGAGGGAGCTGATTGTGGGGCCCGGGGTATAGGAGGGAGCTGATTGTGGGGCCCGGGGTATAGGAGGGAGCTGATTATGGGGCCCGGGGTATAGGAGGGAGCTGATTGTGGGGCCCGGGGTATAGGAGGGAGCTGATTGTGGGGCCCGGGGTATAGGAGGGAGCTGATTATGGGGCCCGGGGTATAGGAGGGAGCTGATTATGGGGCCCGGGGTATAGGAGGGAGCTGATTGTGGGGCCCGGGGTATAGGAGGGAGCTGATTGTGGGGCCCGGGGTATAGGAGGGAGCTGATTGTGGGGCCCGGGGTATAGGAGGGAGCTGATTGTGGGGCCCGGGGTATAGGAGGGAGCTGATTGTGGGGCCCGGGGTATAGGAGGGAGCTGATTGTGGGGCCCGGGGTATAGGAGGGAGCTGATTGTGGGGCCCGGGGTATAGGAGGGAGCTGATTGTGGGGCCCGGGGTATAGGAGGGAGCTGATTGTGGGGCCCGGGGTATAGGAGGGAGCTGATTGTGGAGCCCGGGGTATAGGAGGCGGAGAGGAAGATGATGGAGCTGTGGGTGTTTTTCTTCAGCTCAGCTGAACAGTCAAACTATTTAGCTGTCTTTTTTTTTTTCTTTTTTTTTTTCATGGAATCTTTTCCTCTGATTCTAATTAATGTTCAAGCAGCCGTGTCAGCGAGGAACCAGTCTATTTCAGGTCTCCAGATTGGTGTTTCCTTGGCCTCGCTTTGGAGGCTGTAACTGGACTCCTCTGGACTGCACATGTGCGGCTCGCTTTAAATGTGACCTGTAATGGTTAGTTGTCAGTGGATCTCTTTCTAGGTCCAGAGCCATGGCACAGCCCCAGGTGTGATCCTCTGAAGACTCCTTTTGTGAGTAAGGCCGTTCTGGATAAAGCACCAGGCGCTACCTCGCTGTTTTTTTATCCCTGGGCACCATTTTAGATTTCCCAACCACTATTGGTTTCATTGTTGTAAGGGTTAAGGCCGAGGGCTGGCGTCCTCTGGGGGTGAAGGGATGTGCATACCTAGTCCAGTCTTTTTTCCTCTCCATTCAGCCTGTAGGAGCACCATATCGCTGCTCCTTGTGAATCTCCTGGCTGGTTTCCAGTGCCTGCCTACAGTGGCTTAGTCACCTCCGGCCACCTAAACTTCTCATCAGCACCAACGGCCCAGTTTGTGAGTACCTGAGAGCTTGCCTCATACTAGGCCAGGTTGCATTGCTGATGCTGGGGAAAGTCAATCCCGCTACAAGAAGAAACTGTAGGGACCCATTTTTGTTACAAGGTTGTCATCATCTTATGCCGCGTACACACGACCAGACTTTCCCGGCGGACTTTATGACGGACTTTCCGAATGAACGGACTTGCCTACACACGATCCACCAGAGTCAGACGAATTCGTACGTGATGCCCTACGACCGCACTAAAACAAGGAAGTTCATAGCCAGGAGCCAATAGCTGCCCTAACGTCTGTATGCTAGTCCGACGGACAAAAACCGACGAGCGGACTTTTCGACCGGACTCGAGTCCGTCGGATAGATTGGAAACATGTTTCAAATCGAAGTCCGTCAAACTTTTGAGAAAACAAAGTCGGCTGGAGCCCACACACGATCGAATTGTCTGACGAAATCCGGTACGCCGGACCAAGTCTGCCGTAAAGTCCGATCGTGTGTACGCGGCATTAGTCCTTCTCCGCTCCTTTGAGGCCGAATCTTTCACCATGTCCACTCGGTACTTCCTTAGTGTGCTCAGATAAGGAGGTACTCTGCTGGATTCCACTTAGTCTGTCTCTGACCCTCCTGAGCTCTTTGTGTGACTGATGTATACACAGATGGGCATAGCACCCTGGCAGTGTGGTTGGGATGCTGCATCTTAAGAGTATCGGACTTGATTAGCCTTAAAGTGAGGTATGCTCTAAGGCCCTGATTTTAGCACCATGATTAGTGATGCAATGGGTGGCCAGAGTGTGCTCTTGCTTTAACAATGGAGGTCTATGCAGGGGTCAGAGAAATCCTATCCTTCCCCTTCATCTACTTGGGCAGTAGGTAATCGTAGGCCTTCACCTTACTCTCACTGAAGCCTGTAGGGCTTGAAGCTAGAGATCAGCTAACCCCTCTGAAAAGCCCTCTACAAGAAACGTGAGGGGTGTTTGTGCTTCCTGATGGGTCCCTGAGTAGCTTGTCTCTCTGGCAATAGTCTCCCCCCTCTCTTCATGACTCTCATTGCTCCCTAACCTCCCCCCCACCACCACCCCCACCATTGCTGGGTGTCCAGGCTCAGGGCAAGATCTTTAGATGGACTTTGTTGGAACAGGTATGACCTGTCTCTTTGGGGGGAATCTTTCCTCTCCACCCCCCCCCCCCCCACCCCAGGGAAAACTCACTTGTTTTGGTGTCTCCATACCCAGGACTTCAGTCTGGTTTCCCTAAACTGTTGGTTCACTCTTCATTGTGGGATCCTACGGTGAGTTGACTTCCTATGTTGAATATCACCCAGGTATTGCAGGACCTTCACACATAGGAAGTTATGGGTGTCCTCCCTGTAACAGTACACATGGTCTGGCCCCTACACTGGATGAGGTGTTCTATTCTAAACTGTACTGTAGAGACCATGCATTGGCATCTGGGTTTCCTTAGCCAGTGGTCTCTGCATCAAAGGGAGACGTTTGCACACCTGAGTGCCCCTGACCTCTTGCATGGGAGGAAGAATAATTGCTGGAGGGCTCTGTGCACCCCTACATTGTCACCAGGTGGGACATGCCATTTGGGATAGAGCATGTCCAGGCCTTCCTAGGCCCTGATCACCTTCTGTGGCTGATTCTGCAGTCTTTTGAAGTTTCTCCAGATGCTTTCCTTGGATTTGACCTTAATCAGACAAATGTTCTTAGCAGTGTAGCTTAGGTTCCGGTCCCTGGATCCACAACTATGGATGCTTCACTGGGCATGTCAGAACATCCTTAGAACCATGTTGTTTCTTCAATGTTAAGCAGGTCCTACAGAGTTCCTGTCAGGCCCCAGAAACATCTCCAGGTGTCAGAGGATGATTTTAGTTCATCCTGTTTTCTTGGGTAGCAGTATACCTTTCATTCCTCTTTCACCTTATAGGAGGACCTCTTATGCACCATACCCCCCCCCCCCCCCCTCTTCATTCAGATGGATTTTGTACCCTTCAGTTCTCCATCAGTCTTGGGGGGGGTCATGTAGCTTTCCTTTTGGCTGTTGTGCTGTGGGCAACCTCAACCGTATCTAAGAATAGTAAGGCTTGGGCCTTCGTGTGTAGACTGGCTGATCTTTCCTTGTGGACCTGTTTTCTGTCCAAGGTTCCCTCTGGGGAGGGGGGTTTGTTGTATTTTCGGATTTACCACATCACGTTGTGGTTCTCTTTCTCCCTTTTATCAGGTAGTTATGAGGCTCCACTGGTTTGTGTGATCTTGAGCATCAGTTAGACTCTCTGTGGCCTTCTCTGCTCCGCTGGCAGCTTCTCCTTGTCTTGCTTTTATTATTATTATTATTATTATTATTATTATTACCACCTTTGTTTTGTATTCAGACAAGTGTCTGTACAATTACCTGCACCTGGCCTAATTTCACATGTAAATACATGCACATCGAAGAAAAGACACGAGCTGTTCAGTGAACACGTCCTTTTATTGCTTGGGTGCATAGCCTCCTTTATAGTAGAACATTAATCATTGTTTGCATAAGCAGAATCACAGTCCATGCTGTCAACTGTGGATTGGATGGTCCCTTATCTAAGGGGTCTTCTGGCCAGATCCATCCGGATTTCTGCTGATGTCAGGCTTCAGTATTCCTATTTCACTCGATGGGAGGGGGTGGGCCGGTGACCATATTGAGTACGGATATTTAGCATATATATATGTGTACATAATAGAAATGGATTGTTTAATACTTTGATTAAATGACTAGAACACCTCATGTGATTCACATTCCGGTGTTGGTCCTTCAGGTACTTTGGCATTGCAGGAAGTTCCCAGTCCCATCTTATGGGTCTGTCAGTGGCTGTTGACTGCCCATCAGTTGCACTGCTTTTGGATATCCCAGCTGTTTCTGAATTCCTGTGTCCCTCCATGGAAGGGAAGGAAATAAGGAAAAGGAGGAAGGAGGAAGGGGGAAGGGGGGGAGCGGAAAAGGAAGAAGGAAAAAGGAAGAAGTAAAGGAAAGACAAAGAATTCCCTATTGTTCATTGAAGGAAACGGCTGACCTTCTCATGGATGAACACAAAAATCAATTTCTTGTAATCCATTGAGGGACCCTGCCCCCACCCCCTTTTTTTTTTTTTTTTTTTTCCTTTTTGGTACTGCTTGTCTACAAAGCTAAATCTTAGTGTGTACGGAGGGGTTGCACCGAAACGGGCTTTCCATTTCCCTTCTTCTCTTGACTATTTATTATTATTATTATTATTATTATTATCGTTAATCTCTATAAAATCTGCGATTATTATTATTATTATTTTTTTTTTTTTCCCTCACCTCAGGATGTTGCACAACGGCCGCCGCACCCTTCAGAACGCCGTGAAGAACGTTTTGGATGGCGAACTGCTAAACCGCTTCATGTATCTGAGCAGCATGGAACGCACCGAGCTCGCCAAGAAGATCGGGACCACCCCAGAAATAGTAAGAGGCAGAATGTTATTTCCAGGATTTCATCTCACACTGAAATGTTTTCCTTGTTTGTGTAATCTACAGAGGGGGTGGTCTGCAGGCACCCCCCGCACTAGCCTATCAATGGAAGGGGGTGGGGTTTGTGGGATTTATTAGTGAGCCCCCCTGTAGATTGTCCTCCTTTATCTATAAAATAGACAGAAGGGGCACACAGGTGGTCTGTAGGCTATATTGGTGCCCTCTCTGTAAGGTCTCCTCACCATTCTAATCTTCCAGTAACATTGTGTGTTGTGGGAGGAGATCGGCTGCATTAGTCTTCCCCTGTAGGGTATCTCATTAGTTTATCTATGAAGGGGAGTAAAGAGATCTTTAGGTTCTGAATACACTCCTTGTAGAGTGTTCTCAATGGTCGGGGTGTATAAACTGCATTAGTACTCCTACAGGGTGTCCTTATTAGTCTGTGTATGAAAAGGGAGGGTTTCTAGACTGTATTGGTGCGCTCCCTGCAAGATGTGATCACTGTTCTATCTATAGAAAGGGTATGGGTGCCCTCATTGGTCTATAGAAAGGGTGGGGGAGGTCTGTAGGCTGTATTGGTGCGCTCCCTGCTGGGTGTCCTCCATAGGTCTATAGAAGGGGTGGGGGAGGTGTGTAGGCTGTATTGGTGTGCCCCTTGCTGGGTGTCCTCCATAGGTCTATAGAAGGGGTGGGGGAGGTGTATAGGCTGTATTGGTGCGCTCCCTGCTGGGTGTCCTCCATAGGTCTATAGAAGGGGTGGGGGAGGTGTGTAGGCTGTATTGGTGTGCCCCTTGCTGGGTGTCCTCCATAGGTCTATAGAAGGGGTGGGGGAGGTGTGTAGGCTGTATTGGAGCGCCCCCTGCTGGGTGTCCTCCATAGGTCTATAGAAGGGGTGGGGGAGGTGTGTAGGCTGTATTGGTGCACCCCTTGCTGGGTGCCCTCATTGGTCTATAGAAAGGGTGGGGGAGGTCTGTAGGCTGTATTGGTGCGCTCCCTGCTGGGTGTCCTCCATAGGTCTATAGAAGGGGTGGGGGAGGTGTGTAGGCTGTATTGATGCGCCCCCTGCTGGGTGTCCTCCATAGGTCTATAGAAAGGGTGGGGGAGGTGTGTAGGCTGTATTGGTGCGCCCCCTGCTGGGTGTCCTCCATAGGTCTATAGAAGGGGTGGGGGAGGTGTGTAGGCTGTATTGGTGCGCTCCCTGCTGGGTGTCCTCCATAGGTCTATAGAAGGGGTGGGGGAGGTGTGAAGGCTGTATTGGTGCGCCCCTTGCTGGGTGTCCTCATTGGTCTATAGAAGGGGTGGGGGAGGTGTGTAGGCTGTATTGGTGCGCCCCCTGCTGGGTGTCCTCCATAGGTCTATAGAAGGGGTGGGGGAGGTGTGTAGGCTGTATTGGTGCACCCCCTGCTGGGTGTCCTCCATAGGTCTATAGAAGGGGTGGGGAGGTGTGTAGGCTGTATTGGTGCGCCCTGTGCTGAGTGTCTTCATTGGTCTATAGAAGGGGTGGGGAGGTGTGTAGGCTGTATTGGTGCGCCCCCTGCTGGGTGTCCTCCATAGGTCTATAGAAGGGGTGGGGGAGGTGTGTAGGCTGTATTGGTGCGCCCCCTGCTGGGTGTCCTTATAGGTCTATAGAAGGGGTGGGGAGGTGTGTAGGCTGTATTGGTGCGCCCCCTGCTGGGTGTCCTCATTGGTCTATAGAAAGGGTGGGGGAGGTGTGTAGGCTGTATTGGTGCGCCCCTTGCTGGGTGTCCTCATTGGTCTATAGAAAGGGTGGGGGAGGTCTGTAGGCTGTATTGGTGCGCCCCCTGCTGGGTGTCCTCCATAGGTCTATAGAAGGGGTGGGGGAGGTGTGTAGGCTGTATTGGTGCGCCCCCTGCTGGGTGTCCTCCATAGGTCTATAGAAAGGGTGGGGGAGGTGTGTAGGCTGTATTGGTGCGCCCCTTGCTGGGTGTCCTCATTGGTCTATAGAAGGGGTGGGGGAGGTGTGTAGGCTGTATTGGTGCGCCCCCTGCTGGGTGTCCTCCATTGGTCTATAGAAGGGGTGGGGGAGGTGTGTAGGCTGTATTGGTGCGCCCCTTGCTGGGTGCCCTCATTGGTCTATAGAAAGGGTGGGGGAGGTGTGTAGGCTGTATTGGTGCGCCCCTTGCTGGGTGTCCTCATTGGTCTATAGAAGGGGTGGGGGAGGTGTGTAGGCTGTATTGGTGCGCCCCCTGCTGGGTGTCCTCATTGGTCTATAGAAGGGGTGGGGGAGGTGTGTAGGCTGTATTGGTGCGCCCCCTGCTGGGTGTCCTCATTGGTCTATAGAAGGGGTGGGGGAGGTGTGTAGGCTGTATTGGTGCGCCCCTTGCTGGGTGCCCTCATTGGTCTATAGAAAGGGTGGGGGAGGTGTGTAGGCTGTATTGGTGCGCTCCCTGCTGGGTGTCCTCCATAGGTCTATAGAAGGGGTGGGGGAGGTCTGTATTGGTGCGCTCCCTGCTGGGTGTCCTCCATAGGTCTATAGAAGGGGTGGGGGAGGTGTGTAGGCTGTATTGGTGCGCCCCCTGCTGGGTGTCCTCCATAGGTCTATAGAAGGGGTGGGGGAGGTGTGTAGGCTGTATTGGTGCGCCCCCTGCTGGGTGTCCTCCATAGGTCTATAGAAGGGGTGGGGGAGGTGTGTAGGCTGTATTGTTGCGCCCCCTGCTGGGTGTCCTCCATAGGTCTATAGAAGGGGTGGGGGAGGTCTGTATTGGTGTGCCCCCTGTTAGCTGTTCTTACCCCCTCCATGCTGCGGGTCTCTCACATCCATTATCTGTTCTCTCCTCAGATTATAGAAGATTTGCTGGAAATTGATCGGGTGACGGCTCATTTCTGAGCCCCGTGGTTTTTGTTTGGACTGGACGTGTCTTTGTATATTTTGTGGGTTTTTATATGAATTATTGGTTCCTTCCAGAAGAAAGTACAGGAGGAGCGCCGACACCCAACATGGAGCTACAACTGCCAACCGTCATTTTTAGATGTTTTGTTCTTGTAAATATATAAGAAGTTATTTCATATGAAGTCTGATTTATTTCTGGAATGTTCTTCAGGGAGATGAGTCCTCTGTGGTGTATATGGGGGGGGAGATATGAGTCCTCTGTGGTGTATATGGGGGGGAGATGAGTCCTCTGTGGGAAAATGCTGATTGTCTCCTTTGCAGATTGTGTAAGTTTTGCCCCCTTACATAGAAATGAAGGGTCTATAATTTTTATCATAGGTGTATTTTATATGATAGAGACAGAAGATCAACCAAAAATCCAGAAAAATCACACAATACAAATGTTATAAATGGAGTTGCAGTTCGGTGAGTAAAATAAGTATTTGATCCCCAAGCAAAACATGACTTAGTAGTTGGTGATCGCCAACAAGGGTTTCTCCACAGAGGTCAGACGTTTCTTGTAGGTGGTGACCAGGTTTCCACACATCTCAGGAGGGATTTTGTCTTCTTTACAGATCTTCTCTAAATCCTGAAGGTTTCTTGGCAACTTGAAGTTTCATCTCCTCCATACATTTTCTATAGGATTAAGGTCTGGAGCCTGGCTAGGCCACTCCATGACCTTAATGTGCTTCTTCTTGAGCCACTTCTTTGTTGCCTTGGTGGTATGTTTTGGATCATTGTCATGCTGGAAGACCCATCCATGACCCATCTTCAGTGTTCTGGATGAGGGAAGAAGGTTCTCCTCCAAGATCTTACAATACATGGCCCCGTCCATTGGACCCTCAATGCGGAAAAGTCGGCCTGAACCTTTATCAGAGAAACACCCCAAATCATCATGTTTCCACCTCCGTGTGTGACTGTAGGGATGATGATGTGACTGTAGGGATGATGGTGTGTGTGACTGTAGGGATGGTGATGTGACTGTAGGGATGGTGTTCTTGGGGTCATAGTCACCATTTGACTATAACACACAAGTGGACCTGTCTACAATTACTATAGTAGATCCTATCCCCAGGCTGTAGGACAACCCACCAATATTCCATCAGTGTACCCCTTCCAGGTATTTTATTACCTCTGAGATCCAAGGCCTCCCCTTGACAATGCCCTCTTCTGATTTTCCCTCTAAAAGGATTACTCCGTTGGAGTTCAGGCATCATCCAGGATCACCATCCTTGCGTGCCCCCCCCCCCCCAAAAAAAAAAAAAAAAAAAAAAAAAAAAAATCACCTGAATGCCTGACCACCCCAACCTCCAAAGTGTTCAGTATAACGTCATGTAGATGTTTCTTCTGCTTTAGATCATCTGCACATCTTAAGGCATTGGTGGCCCTGCTCTGGGATGTGGGGGTCGGCAAGCCCAGATCGCAGGTTGCCGACCTGCCATCCCAGAGAAATCAGTGTTGTGGATGGAGCCTGCGGTAGAGGAAACTAGTGGCTGCGGAGGGAGCAGGAGCCGCATAAGCTGATGCTTCCTCTATAGCAGCTGTCGCCAACCGGTGGTTCTGCCGCAAATCAACACTGTTGTGGATTTATACTGCCTAATGTTCTCACAGTCAGTACTGTCAGCACTCATTGATACCTGATGCCTCCTCTAGTGCCAGCTGATGTGAACTCAGAGGGAGGTGCCGGGAGTAGTGCAGAGGTGAGAGGACTTCCACTGGCAGCGCTGATCACAGACCGTGGGAGGGAGCTCAAGCACATGGCTGGATAAGGAGGGGAGCGAAAGCTGGAGCATTGTGTGTATAAGGCAGCAGTGTGACCCAGGGGAAGGGGGGCAGAGAGCTGCCGCAGTGTGATCGGGGGATGCGAGAGCCAGAGCATTGTGTGTATAAGGCAGTGTTTCTCAACTCCAGTCCTCAAGGCGCACCAACAGGTCATGTTTTCAGGATTTCCCTCAGATGAAACAGCTGTGGTAATTACTAAGTCAGTGAAACTGATCAAATCACATGTGCAAAATAGTGGAAATCCTGAAAACATGACCTGTTGGTGCGCCTTGAGGACTGGAGTTGAGAAACACTGGTATAAGGCATGTGAAATTCATGTTAGCGGTCCTCGGGATTCTTAATTGTGAGGTTGACGACCGCTGGTCTATAGCGCCGGCCCCTTTCCCAGGCAGAGTGATGCCAAATGCACTCCGCTTGGGACAGCAAGACTACAGCCGGCGATGTTTGCAGAGGCGCACTACTTGCAGATCAGAAAGTGAGCAAATTAAAGGTCAGTGTATATATGATTGACAGTTTAGCAATGGGCATTATATCAATTATTAGTTCTGCGATGGGTATTAGGCTCCACACGTGCGGCGCTCCTGCGGGTTACCTGCCCCGAGCCGTAGACGTCTGTTATATCCTGCGGGTCACCTGCCCCGAGCCGTAGACGTCTGTTATATCCTGCGGGTCACCTGCCCCGAGCCGTAGACGTCTGTTATATCCTGCGGGTCACCTGCCCCGAGCCGTAGACGTCTGTTATATCCTGCGGGTCACCTGCCCCGAGCCGTAGACGTCTGTTATATCCTGCGGGTCACCTGCCCCGAGCCGTAGACGTCTGTTATATCCTGCGGGTCACCTGCCCCGAGCCGTAGACGTCTGTTATATCCTGCGGGTCACCTGCCCCCAGCCGTAGACGTCTGTTATATTCTGCGGGTTTGCTGCACTTTCATAAAGTGAACCACGTCTGTAAGATATAACCGAAGTCTACGGCTCGGGGCAGCACTTCAGTGTAAAAACGACCTAATACGGAGCTTATTTACGCTTGCGGTTTGGGGGAGCATAAAACCCCCCCCCCCCACAGTTCTTGTGACCGGTTACCAAATCACTTAAGTGGCCCTCGCTCTTCAAAAGGTTGAACACCCTGGTCTTAAGGTGACCACGCCCTGTTTAATATCCATTAAATTTACCATCAACTACATTGGAAGAAGGACTGCCTGGATACAAAGCCAAAAGTATCGTTTATTCCAATCTTTTGTCTTATAATATAGTTTTGATAAAAATCTACAGAAAATTGCACAGTGTATGTCCAGCTTTACTCTGCAGCAGGCACAGCCCCTGAACCCCGTGGCCTCCCACCATACAGAGTATAGCGGTGGGGTGTGTGAAGGAGGACCACCCTCTCCAAGCATTGTGTTATTTATTCACAGCCTGACACTGGTCCTCAGGATCACATAGTAATGTCATATCTGTAGAGCGGGGGTCTCAAACTGGCGGCGGCCCCTCAGCTGTTGGGAAACTACATGTCCCATGAGACACTGCAAGCACGACTCCCCCAGGCATGATGGGACTTGTAGTTCCGTAACAGCTGGATGGCCACCAGTTTGAAAGGCCTGCTGTAGTGTGTGAGCGGTAAGGAGGTCCCCCCCCCCCCCCCCGACTTGTCATCCACCAAGGATGAAAATCACAGAAATCCTTCAGAAGTAAGAAGAACAGGTAACTGGCTCAGAGAAGAAAATGGAAGATTACCCGCTGGAACCAGACCAAGCTTCAGCAAGAGCATCTCATTACCCCCGGGGCATCTCTCCATATAAAGGGGTGAGTTGGAGGACCACAACCCCCCCCCCCAAAGGGCATCTCTCCGAATAATTGGGGGTGAGTTGGAGGACCACCCCCCCCCCCCCCCCCCCAAGGGCATCTCTCCATATAAATGGGTGTGTTGGAGGACCTCCGCCCCCCTCCCAAAGGCATCTCTCCATATAAATGGGTGTGTTGGAGGACCACAACTTCCCCAAGGACATCTCTCCATATAAATTGTGAGCTGGAGAGCCGCAACATTCCAATTACCCCCGGGGCAGCTCTCCATATAAATGGGTGGATTAGAGGCTCACAGCCATCTGATTATATATAGAGATGCCCGGAAGGGGGGGGGGGGGTAAACAGGTGATCTGGAGGGCGACAACCCTCTGATTACCCCTGGGGCATCTCTCTATATAAAAGGGTGAGCTGGAGGGTCACATATCTTATGCTGGCCATTCACAGCTTGTCAACACCTTGCTTCACAATCTTTGACTAAAAAAAAAAAATATCAAAGGAGCTGGGTGCTAAATTGTTGGAGGAAGAGAGAATGCATCCAATCAGACATATCCAACCAGATGCCGTCACTGATCAGCAGCGCCATCATTATTTAGGCAGTCATGGGTGTTGCAGCTGCTTGGATACAGTAGGTAATGGTGGTTCCTTCATCTGGATGGAGGAATCTATTACATTTCTCTCATTCATCCCATAGGACTGAACAAAAGAGCCTATACATGCATGGCCAGCCATAGTGTCTTCTCTGCTTCTCCTATATGGCACCTTTTCCAGGCCATGACCCATGGACTCTTCATTAAAGAAAAAAAGAAAAAAAAAAAAAAGACTTCATGCCGACTTGCTGTAAGAATTTGTAAATAAATAATTTACCCCAAAAATAATTGCCCTAGCCTCAGACATTTTGGGGAGGCGCATGTGAATCCAAATCTCTGCTCTTGAAATCCAATGAGATTCATTTTTGTAGGAATTTGAGCTCCCAGCTGTGCCGGTGGCCACAATGAAGTTACCAGTGGCTCCCAGAAAAGTCCAAGGTTTATTTTTTGGGGTGATTAATGCCTTAGGGTTGGGCAGGGCATAGGAATGGGGGGAAAAAAATGTCTTTTTACTATGGAAAGTCCACCTTAAAGTGTATCTACATCTCCAATTTTATTTAGGATTAAAGTCCCTGTTTATTTGGGGGAGAGACTGTTTTACTTCCTTGCCTGTAGACACAACAGGAAGTGAGATTGAATCTATTCAAAGTGAGGGAGTCCTCCTCGTGGACAATCGTCACCAGAACAAGTGTCCTCAATGTTGGGTTTCTCTTCTAGGCTTTGCCCTCAATGTCGGGTTTCTCTTCTAGGTTTTGCCCTCAACATTGGAGATTTCTTTTTTGATTCACTTTCTATCTTGGGGTCACCAGGGTACATATAGAGGTGACTCACCCCAACAGGAATAGGAGGCAATATAATTTCAAGAGTTTTGGGGCGTAGGTACACTGTAAAGGCTCCATCCCACTGGAACACAAAAACTTCTAAAAATAACCGCACTGAAAACGAGAGGCAATGAGGGGCCCCTGAGAGGTAAAGGTATAACGATTCCCAGTCCTTACCAAAAGCACGTGTCTACCGACTCTCCAACATCTATAGGTACAGTCCTTGTAACAAAAGGGCATATCACAAACAAGGCTAAGAAGAACCCATCAAAAAAGGGGTTACTTATCAGGCCCAGGTAGTCTGACTAATAATACATTTATCAAAAGTAAAAAAAAAAAATATCAAAACCACAACAATTAAAAATAAATTGCTTTGGAAGCTGCATACCAATGCTATTAAAAAAAAACAGGGAGGTAACCTTGCCATATGTGTAAATAGCATACCCGGGCTCGACTGCTTCATTCAAACGTCTGGCTGGAGGAGCCCCGTGCTCAGGCTGGGAAGTTCCATCCCCAATATAGCACATTCACAGTCTAAAAGCGGGCAACTCCGTGAACTCTTTGTTGTAAAAACGGCCTTCCTCATTAGCCATTCTGGACGAAACGCATCAGTTTTAGACACTGTATATGCTGAAATGTAGCCAATAAAGATTTTTGCAACAAAAGCTTTCACAGAGTTGCCTGCTTCTTGGTTGTGAATGAACCCTCCTATATGTAGTTAGCCAATGAGACTAGTGAGCAGATCCCGCTCAAAGGAGAAGAAAACAAGGGACTATTGATTCATCCCAGGCCACTACGAATAAGACAGACCTCCACCCCAAGTTTAGTCATACATAGCCCTGGTGCGCCCCCCTTCCCAAACCAGGGTACTGCTCAAATAGTGCTGGCCACATCATTTTCACCAGGATCAGGGCAATAATGACTCTGATAATGGCCCCTTGCCAATGCAGTGGCTCTTATGGTAGCCCCGGGGCTAGTTAATAATTTAAAAGTTGTGGGCTTATTGACAGCTATTAACTAGCCCCAGTACTACCATTAGAGTCACTGCATGCTTGACAGAGCCAGAGAGAAGGTGCCCAGCTAGGTCAGAGAGAACAAGCTCTACCATGCCAGGCTAGAGAAAACAAACGCTGTCATACCCAACTGGGCCATAGAAAGAATGAGCCCTGGAGTGCCCAACTGGGCCAAAGAGAGAGAATGAGCCCTGGGGTGCCCAACTGCGCCAAAGAGAGAGAATGAGCCCTGGGGTGCCCAACTGGGCCAGAGAGAGAATGAGCCCTGGGGTGCCCAACTGCGCCAAAGAGAGAGAATGAGCCGTGGGGTGCCCAACTGGGCCAGAGAGAGAATGAGCCCTGGGGTGCCCAACTGGGCCAGAAAGAGTATTAGCCCTGCGGTGCTCAACTGGGCCAGAGAGAGAATGAGCCCTGGGGTGCCCAACTGGGCCAGAGAGAGAATGAGCCCTGGGGTGCCCAACTGGGCCAGAGAGAGAATGAGCCCTGGGGTGCCCAACTGGGCCAGAGAGAGAATGAGCCCTGGGGTGCCCAACTGGGCCAGAGAGAGAATGAGCCCTGGGGTGCCCAACTGGGCCAGAGAGAGAATGAGCCCTGGGGTGCCCAACTGGGCCAGAGAGAGAATGAGCCCTGGGGTGCCCAACTGGGCCAGAGAGAGAATGAGCCCTGGGGTGCCCAACTGGGCCAGAAAGAGTATTAGCCCTGCGGTGCCCAACTGGGCCAGAAAGAGTATTAGCCCTGCGGTGCCCAACTGGGCCAGAGAGAGAATGAGCCCTGGGGTGCCCAACTGGGCCAGAGAGAGAATGAGCCCTGGGGTGCCCAACTGGGCCAGAGAGAGAATGAGCCCTGGGGTGCCCAATTGAACCTGAGAGAATGAGCCCTGGGGTGCCCAACTGGGCCCGAGAGAATGAGCCCTGGGGTGCCCAACTGGGCCTGAGAGAATGAGCCCTGGGGTGCCCAACTGGGCCAGAGAGAATGAGCCCTGAGGGGCGGGGGGCAACTGGGCCAGAGAGAACAGTCTCCACCATGCTTTAATGAGCTGGAAAGAAGGAGCCCTTAGGGTGCCCAGCTAGGTCAGAGAGAACAAGCGCCACAATGCCAGGCTGGAGAAAACAAACGCTGTCATGTCTGACTGAGCTGAAGAGAAGGAACCCTGGGGTGCCCAACTGGGCCAGAGAGTGCAAGCCCTGCAATAGAATGAGCTCCACGGTGCCTGACTAAGTCGGTGTCTCTGGTCATTTCTGCATAAAACTCAACAAGAAACTCTTCGCATGGAGCTCTTCTATTATTGGACGGATCTGCAGGCCTGAAAAGCTCTCATAGGACCAGATATTCATGTGTCACTTTACCCCCCATCACTGTTCCGTAATAAAAGGTGCTCCCAGCATCCCATTCTTCCAATGTCTGCACCCAGCTGGAGCTACAAGCCATTACAAATTAAGGTCCATCATTTGCCCTTTGTTCTAATGTCCTCTATGTACACATTGTCCTCTGATGAGGTTCTGGAAGTTCTGATTTTGGCTTTGTCCGGCGTCTCGAAAGACATTGACAAACAGGTTTAATTGGCATTGGTGGCAGCTTTGGCAAATGTGGATCCAGCCTCTGAGCCAAACCAGCTTCCCGGCTGGAGGTTCAGTAGCCGATTCTGTGGTGGGAGGTCCCTGTAGCACCGTCTATGACTGAAGGAACAGCCGAATCTGCTCGTTTTCAGCGAGGACGTTGAAACGGATGAGAAGACGGATGATGAAGAAGGTGAAATGCTTCATGAAGCTGTCCCACCTGCAGAACGAGAGAAGCGAGATCTGTCAGAACACATTCATTGTACATCATATTCTACCAAGGGGTGAAAGGTCATTGTGTAGACCAGGGCTTCTCAACCCTGTCCTCAAGTACCCCCAACAGGCCATGTTTGCAGGTTTTCCTTTATTTTGCACAGGTGCTTTAAATCAGAGTCAATGGCCCGGTATCTAAGAGAAAACACGGCCTGTTGGGGGTACCTGAGGACAGGGTTGAGAACCTCTGGTGTAGACAACTCCAGCTAGATCCAGTTGTAGCTGCTTACCTGAGAGATGCCTCAAACTTGAAATGTTCCCACATCACGGACACCCAGCGTGTGATCCCCGAGGAATTCTGCTTTGCCAGACGCCTCCACGCTCGCACCGCGCTGAAAACGAGAGACAATAAGAGGATCAAAGAAACCACCAATGTACAAATTCCTCTCCCTAAAACAGAACACACTTCTCCACTGGAAGAAGAGCAAGCAAAGCACTGTGACCAGAAGAGCTTACAATCTACAGGCAGAAGGAAGGGAAGACCATTAAACCAAATCAATGAGAGAACAATGTCTGAGCCGAGCATGGTGGGAGACTTGAAGTCACAAATGGACACTGACCTGCGGGCCATGAGTAGATATCGATCAGCTGGGGCCCCCAGTCCAATATTTAGGGCCCGGACTGTATTAAGATTCCGAAATACCAGCAGCATGGGGCGCGGCAAAGCTCGGAGGACCCTCATGATGTCATCAAAATGCTCTTGGGCCATGTCCTGCATGTACTGAGTCTCCTCCCGTGTCAGGGCGTTGCTCAGCGTTCCGGTGAGGGACAGGGGGCGCTGCAGCAGAATCTCACAGAACAGGAAGTAATCTGGAGAGAGGCATTAGTATCAGTGGACACAAAGGAAGGGCCCCATGGGTGGACACAAAAGGAAGGGCCCCATGGGTGGACACAAAAAGAAGGGCCCCATGGGTGGACACAAAAAGAAGGGCCCCATGGGTGGACACAAAAGGAAGGGCCCCATGGGTGGACACAAAAGGAAGGACCCCATGGGTGGACACAAAAGGAAGGGCCCCATGGGTGGACATAAAGAAAGGGCCCCATGGGTGGACACAAATAGAAGGGCCCCATGGGTGGACACAAATAGAAGGGCCCCATGGGTGGACACAAATAGAAGGGCCCCATGGGTGGACACAAATAGAAGGGCCCCATGGGTGGACACAAATAGAAGGGCCCCATGGGTGGACACAAATAGAAGGGCCCCATGGGTGGACACAAATAGAAGGGCCCCATGGGTGGACACAAATAGAAGGGCCCCATGGGTGGACACAAAGGAAGGGCCCCATGGGTGGACACAAAGGAAGGGCCCCATGGGTGGACACAAAGGAAGGGCCCCATGGGTGGACACAAAGGAAGGGCCCCATGGCTGGACACAAAGGAAGGGCCCCATGGGTGGACACAAAAATCACTGGAGTGCAAAGTGACACAAACCTTTCACCCCGAGCTCTGCTGAGTGCTCCGCCATAGCCGGATGATTCCTCAGAACAATCGACCTCCAGAGCTTACACAGCGATGTTCGATCTCTGCAACAAAGAGTACCGGTCACTGCACATCATAAAAGTCATCTAATCATACTATCGATGGAAGCTGGAGACACCGAGCCACGATATTCCCACCCTGATTGACAAAGGCAGAGATTGGAAGTGACAAGCTCCACCCCACACAGAATGAGAGACACAGGAAGTGATAGGCACCCCACTACACACAGGAAGTGACACGCACCTCACTACACACAGGAAGTGACACGCACCTCACTACACACAGGAAGTGACACGCACCTCACTACACACAACACACAGGAAGTGACACGCACCTCACTACACACAGGAAGTGACACGCACCTCACTACACACAACACACAGGAAGTGACACGCACCTCACTACACACAGGAAGTGATACGCACCTTACTACACACAGGAAGTGACACGCACCTCACTACACACAGGAAGTGACACGCACCTCACTACACACAGAAAGTGACACGCACCTCACTACACACAGGAAGTGACACGCACCTCACTACACACAGGAAGCGACACGCACCTCACTACACACAGGAAGCGACACGCACCTCACTACACACAGGAAGCGACACGCACCTTACTACACACAGGAAGTGACACGCACCTTACTACACACAGGAAGTGACACGCACCTCACTACACAAAACACACAGGAAGTGACACGCACCTCACTACACACAGGAAGTGACACGCACCTCACTACACACAGGAAGTGACACGCACCTCACTACACACAGGAAGTGACACGCACCTCACTACACACAGGAAGTGACACGCACCTCACTACACACAGGAAGTGACACGCACCTCACTACACACAGGAAGTGACACGCACCTCACTACACACAGGAAGTGACATGCACCTCACTACACACAACACACAGGAAGTGACACGCACCTCACTACACACAACACACAGGAAGTGACACGCACCTTACTACACACAGGAAGTGACATGCACCTCACTACACACAGGAAGTGACACGCACCTCACTACACACAACACACAGGAAGTGACACGCACCTCACTACACACAGGAAGTGACATGCACCTCACTACACACAGGAAGTGACAGGCACCTCACTACACACAGGAAGTGACAGGCACCTCACTACACACAGGGAGTGACACGCACCCCACTACACACAGGAAGTGACAGGCACCTCACTACACACAACACACAGGAAGTGACAGGCACCTCACTACACACAGGAAGTGACACGCACCTCACTACACACAACACACAGGAAGTGACAGGCACCTCACTACACACAGGAAGTGACACGCACCTCACTACACACAGGGAGTGACACGCACCCCACTACACACAGGAAGTGACAGGCACCTTACTACACACAGGAAGTGACACGCACCTCACTACACACAACACACAGGAAGTGACACGCACCTCACTACACACAGGAAGTGACACGCACCTCACTACACACAGGAAGTGACACGCACCTCACTACACACAGGAAGTGACACGCACCTCACTACACACAGGAAGTGACACGCACCTCACTACACACAGGAAGTGACACGCACCTTACTACACACAGGAAGTGACACGCACCTCACTACACACAGGAAGTGACACGCACCTCACTACACACAGGAAGTGACATGCACCTCACTACACACAGGAAGTGACACGCACCTTACTACACACAGGAAGTGACACGCACCTCACTACACACAGGAAGTGACACGCACCTCACTACACACAGGAAGTGACACGCACCTCACTACACACAGGAAGCGACACGCACCTCACTACACACAACACACAGGAAGTGACACGCACCTTACTACACACAGGAAGTGACACGCACCTCACTACACACAGGAAGCGACACGCACCTCACTACACACAGGAAGCGACACGCACCTCACTACACACAACACACAGGAAGTGATACGCACCTTACTACACACAGGAAGTGACACACACCTCACTACACACAGGAAGTGACACGCACCTCACTACACACAGGAAGTGACACGCACCTCACTACACACAGGAAGTGACACGCACCTCACTACACACAGGAAGTGACACGCACCTCACTACACACAGGAAGTGACACGCACCTTACTACACACAGGAAGTGACATGCACCTTACTACACACAGGAAGTGACACGCACCTCACTACACACAGGAAGTGACACGCACCTCACTACACACAGGAAGTGACATGCACCTCACTACACACAGGAAGTGACACGCACCTTACTACACACAGGAAGTGACACGCACCTCACTACACACAGGAAGTGACACGCACCTCACTACACACAGGAAGTGACACGCACCTCACTACACACAGGAAGCGACACGCACCTCACTACACACAACACACAGGAAGTGACACGCACCTTACTACACACAGGAAGTGACACGCACCTCACTACACACAGGAAGCGACACGCACCTCACTACACACAGGAAGCGACACGCACCTCACTACACACAACACACAGGAAGTGACACGCACCTTACTACACACAGGAAGTGACACGCACCTCACTACACACAGGAAGTGACACGCACCTCACTACACACAGGAAGTGACACGCACCTCACTACACACAGGAAGTGACACGCACCTCACTACACACAGGAAGTGACACGCACCTCACTACACACAGGAAGTGACATGCACCTCACTACACACAACACACAGGAAGTGACACGCACCTTACTACACACAGGAAGTGACACGCACCTCACTACACACAGGAAGTGACATGCACCTCACTACACACAGGAAGTGACACGCACCTTACTACACACAGGAAGTGACACGCACCTCACTACACACAGGAAGTGACACGCACCTCACTACACACAGGAAGTGACACGCACCTCACTACACACAGGAAGCGACACGCACCTCACTACACACAGGAAGTGACACGCACCTCACTACACACAGGAAGCGACACGCACCTCACTACACACAACACACAGGAAGTGACACGCACCTTACTACACACAGGAAGTGACACGCACCTCACTACACACAGGAAGTGACATGCACCTCACTACACACAGGAAGTGACACGCACCTTACTACACACAGGAAGTGACACGCACCTCACTACACACAGGAAGTGACACGCACCTCACTACACACAGGAAGTGACACGCACCTCACTACACACAGGAAGCGACACGCACCTCACTACACACAGGAAGTGACACGCACCTCACTACACACAGGAAGCGACACGCACCTCACTACACACAACACACAGGAAGTGACACGCACCTTACTACACACAGGAAGTGACACGCACCTCACTACACACAGGAAGCGACACGCACCTCACTACACACAGGAAGCGACACGCACCTCACTACACACAGGAAGCGACACGCACCTCACTACACACAACACACAGGAAGTGACACGCACCTTACTACACACAGGAAGTGACACGCACCTCACTACACAAAACACACAGGAAGTGACACGCACCTCACTACACACAGGAAGTGACACGCACCTCACTACACACAGGAAGTGACACGCACCTCACTACACACAGGAAGTGACACGCACCTCACTACACACAGGAAGTGACACGCACCTCACTACACACAGGAAGTGACACGCACCTCACTACACACAGGAAGTGACATGCACCTCACTACACACAACACACAGGAAGTGACACGCACCTCACTACACACAACACACAGGAAGTGACACGCACCTCACAACACACAGGAAGTGACACGCACCTCACTACACACAACACACAGGAAGTGACACGCACCTTACTACACACAGGAAGTGACATGCACCTCACTACACACAGGAAGTGACACGCACCTCACTACACACAACACACAGGAAGTGACACGCACCTCACTACACACAGGAAGTGACACGCACCTCACTACACACAGGAAGTGACAGGCACCTCACTACACACAGGAAGTGACACGCACCTCACTACACACAACACACAGGAAGTGACACGCACCTCACTACACACAGGAAGTGACACGCACCTCACTACACACAGGAAGTGACACGCACCTCACTACACACAGGAAGTGACACGTACCTCACTACACACAACACACAGGAAGTGACACGCACCTTACTACACACAGGAAGTGATACGCACCTCACTACACACAGGAAGTGACACGCACCTCACTACACACAACACACAGGAAGTGACAGGCACCCCACTACACACAGGAAGTGACACGCACCTCACTACACACTACACACAGGAAGTGACACGCACCTCACTACACACAGGAAGTGACACGCACCTCACTACACACAGGAAGCGACACGCACCTCACTACACACAGGAAGCGACACGCACCTCACTACACACAGGAAGTGACACGCACCTCACTACACACAGGAAGTGACACGCACCTCACTACACACAGGAAGCGACACGCACCTCACTACACACAACACACAGGAAGTGACACGCACCTTACTACACACAGGAAGTGACACGCACCTCACTACACACAGGAAGCGACACGCACCTCACTACACACAGGAAGCGACACGCACCTCACTACACACAACACACAGGAAGTGACACGCACCTCACTACACACAACACACAGGAAGTGACACGCACCTCACTACACACAGGAAGTGAAACGCACCTCACTACACACAGGAAGTGACACGCACCTCACTACACACAGGAAGTGACACGCACCTCACTACACACAGGAAGTGACACGCACCTCACTACACACAGGAAGTGACATGCACCTCACTACACACAACACACAGGAAGTGACACGCACCTCACTACACACAACACACAGGAAGTGACACGCACCTCACAACACACAGGAAGTGACACGCACCTCACTACACACAACACACAGGAAGTGACATGCACCTCACTACACACAGGAAGTGACATGCACCTCACTACACACAGGAAGTGACAGGCACCTCACTACACACAGGAAGTGACAGGCACCTCACTACACACAGGAAGTGACACGCACCTCACTACACACAACACACAGGAAGTGACAGGCACCTCACTACACACAGGAAGTGACACGCACCTCACTACACACAACACACAGGAAGTGACACGCACCTCACTACACACAGGAAGTGACATGCACCTCACTACACACAGGAAGTGACACGCACCTCACTACACACAACACACAGGAAGTGACACGCACCTCACTACACACAGGAAGTGACATGCACCTCACTACACACAGGAAGTGACAGGCACCTCACTACACACAGGAAGTGACACGCACCTCACTACACACAACACACAGGAAGTGACAGGCACCTCACTACACACAGGAAGTGACACGCACCTCACTACACACAACACACAGGAAGTGACACGCACCTCACTACACACAGGGAGTGACACGCACCCCACTACACACAGGAAGTGACAGGCACCTCACTACACACAGGGAGTGACACGCACCCCACTACACACAGGAAGTGACAGGCACCTCACTACACACAGGGAGTGACACGCACCCCACTACACACAGGAAGTGACAGGCACCTCACTACACACAGGAAGTGACACGCACCTCACTACACACAGGAAGTGACACGCACCCCACTACACACAGGAAGTGACACGCACCTCACTACACACAACACACAGGAAGTGACACGCACCTCACTACACACAGGAAGTGACACGCACCTCACTACACACAGGAAGTGACAGGCACCTCACTACACACAGGAAGTGACACGCACCTCACTACACACAACACACAGGAAGTGACACGCACCTCACTACACACAGGGAGTGACACGCACCCCACTACACACAGGAAGTGACAGGCACCTCACTACACACAGGGAGTGACACGCACCCCACTACACACAGGAAGTGACAGGCACCTCACTACACACAGGGAGTGACACGCACCCCACTACACACAGGAAGTGACAGGCACCTCACTACACACAGGAAGTGACACGCACCTCACTACACACAGGAAGTGACACGCACCCCACTACACACAGGAAGTGACACGCACCTCACTACACACAACACACAGGAAGTGACACGCACCTCACTACACACAGGAAGTGACACGCACCTCACTACACACAGGAAGTAACGTGTAGGAGAGATGAAGACGGTGCTATCCGGACCTCAATGGGGAGGTGGAGCCTCCAGAACTTCAGTAACAAGCCGATGGATAAAACTAAAACAGTTTGCGGAAACGAGCTTCTTCTGCCTTCCAGGCTGGTTTGATTGGCAGTTCCCTTCGGTCCGGCTCTTCTTCCTTGGTGTTGTGGTGACGTCACACGGGAGCGGCTGCGGACTCCGGCTTGGCTCCTGAGTGCCCATGGATTCACACCAGCGGCTGGTTGTTCCCTCACGGCAGACTCCTTCCATCTCTCTCCCCACCGGACCCAGCAGTAGGGTTGCCACCTGTCTGGGATTCACCCGGACAGTTTGGGTTTGGAATCACGTGTCCGGGTTTCAGACTATGGCTTCCCAGCAGGGTTGCTGGCTGCAGTTGTCCAAGCTGAGAGTGTCTGTTACACTCGCTTTCAAACTTCCCAAAGCCAACACTAACAATCCCCCCTCCCCCTACAGAGACAGGAGAGGAGAGAGGGCGCGATCTGCTCCTCTTCCTCTCGCCCCTCCCCCTCTGGGTCTGCCCACACTCCAGCAGCCTCAGCTACATCTGGATGAGAGGTACTGACTGCTAAGGGGTGAGTGAGCTTACCATCCATCCCTCTCTGTGACTGAAGTCTCCCCCCTTCTCTCTCCTGCCTCTACACTAGGGGTGCAACGGATCGTCATCGATCCGTGATCCGATCCGCGGAGGTTGATCCGTACGGGACACCCGCGATCCGCTCTGTGGCCTCGGCCATAGGAAAGGCCGCGGCTTCGGCTTAGCTCCGGAGCGGCGGCCATCTTGGTACACCCGGCGGCCGTTTAGCACTTGATCGCTCCGTCAAATGATGGAGCGATCACTTGTAACAAACCGGCATCATGTCATGAGGCCGGTTCCTCTCTCTCCTCTGTGTACTGATCTGTACAGTGGAGGGGAGAGTTCGGATGGCAGCAGTGCCAATACTCTGCAGTACCCTGACAATACACTGCAATGCCCTGCCAATACTCTGCCAATACTCTGCCAATACTCTGCCAGTACCCTGCCAATACCCTGCAATGCCCTGCCAATAGGGAGATTGTGGATATTACAGTGGGGGGAGATTTTTTTTTTGTTGATCCGAGGAACAACCCGAACCGTGAGTTTTTTGATCCGTTGCACCCCTACTCTACACTAAGGTAAGTCAGGGTTCTCAGAGTTCCCCTTTACACCAGAGGCCACAGTGTACCCCCTTAAATCAGAGTTCTCAGTGTTCCCCCTTTAACATAAGCGATGCTCTGGGAACTCTTTGAGTCCCCAGAGTTCTTCCTCACATCAGAGTCTGCAGAGTCCCCCCTTACAGTGAAAGGGGGACTCTGCGAGTTCTGATGTAAAGCGGGACTCTGTGGACTCTGATGTAAAGGGGGACTCTGATGTAAAGGGGGACTCTGATGTAAAGGGGGACTCTGATGTAAAGGGGGACTCTGATGTAAAGGGGGACTCTGATGTAAAGGGGGACTCTGATGTAAAGGGGGACTCTGATGTAAAGGGGGACTCTGCGGACTCTGATGTAAAGGGGGACTCTTGTGATTGACGTCATCTAATTAGAAATGTGATTTCATTGCAAAATCTATGTATAGTTTATACTACGAAAAAAAGATTGCCGAGCGCCGCTAAAATGTTCGGGTTTGACTTGAAGAAAAGGTCGGGACCCCACCCAGCGGACACCTACCTACCTCTACCCACCTACACCGGCCTGGCATTGGATGAATTGCCCCCCCCTTCAATATACTGTTTTAGTCTTATCCATCGGATTAGTACTGAAGTTCTGGAGGCTCCACCTCCCCATTGAGGTCCGGATAGAGCCGCCTTCATCTCTCCTACACATTTCAGTCACTCTGTGTACTTTATTGACGGCTGCATCCGATTGGCTGTTGGACAGTCGACAGCGAGTTCCCATTAGGGCCACACCTGGAACATTGGATCGTTTTTATAGGAACACGTACCCCACCAGACGCAGGAAGTGACACGTACCCCACCAAACACAGGAAGTGACACGTACCCCACCAGACACAGGAAGTGACACGTACCCCACCAGACACAGGAAGTGACACGTACCCCACCAGACACAGGAAGTGACACGTACCCCACTACACCCAGGAAGTGACACGTACCCCACCACACCCAGGAAGTGACACGTACCCCACCACACCCAGGAAGTGACACGTACCCCACTACACCCAGGAAGTGACACGCACGTACCCCACCACACCCAGGAAGTGACACGTACCCCACCAGACACAGGAAGTGACACCTACCCCACCAGACACAGGAAGTGACACGTACCCCACCACACCCGGGAAGTGACACGTACCCCACCACACCCAGGAAGTGACACGTACCCCACCACACCCAGGAAGTGACACGTACTCCACCACACCCAGGAAGTGACACGTACTCCACCACACCCAGGAAGTGACACGTACCCCACCACACCCGGGAAGTGACACGTACCCCACCACACCCAGGAAGTGACACGTACCCCACCAGAAACAGGAAGTGACACGTACCCCACCAGACACAGGAAGTGACACGTACCCCACCAGACACAGGAAGTGACACATACCCCACCACACACAGGAAGTGACACGTACCCCACCACACCCGGGAAGTGACACGTACCCCACCACACCCGGGAAGTGACACGTACCCCACCACACCCAGGAAGTGATACGTACCCCACCAGACACAGGAAGTGACACATACCCCACCACACCCAGGAAGTGACACGTACCCCACCACACCCGGGAAGTGACACGTACCCCACCACACCCGGGAAGTGACATGTACCCCACCACACCCGGGAAGTGACACGTACCCCACCAGACACAGGAAGTGACACGTACCCCACCAGACACAGGAAGTGACACGTACCCCACCACACCCGGGAAGTGACACGTACCCCACCACACCCGGGAAGTGACACGTACCCCACCACACCCGGGAAGTGACACGTACCCCACCACACCCAGGAAGTGACACGTACCCCACCACACCCAGGAAGTGACACGTACCCCACCACACCCAGGAAGTGACACGTACCCCACCACACCCAGGAAGTGACACGTACCCCACCAGACACAGGAAGTGACACGTACCCCACCACACCCAGGAAGTGACACGTACCCCACCACACCCAGGAAGTGACACGTACCCCACCACACCCAGGAAGTGACACGTACCCCACCAGACACAGGAAGTGACACGTACCCCACCAGACACAGGAAGTGACACGTACCCCACCACACCCAGGAAGTGACACGTACCCCACCACACCCGGGAAGTGACACGTACCCCACCACACCCGGGAAGTGACACGTACCCCACCACACCCAGGAAGTGACACGTACCCCACCACACCCAGGAAGTGACACGTACCCCACCACACCCAGGAAGTGACACGTACCCCACCACACCCAGGAAGTGACACGTACCCCACCAGACACAGGAAGTGACACGTACCCCACCACACCCAGGAAGTGACACGTACCCCACCACACCCAGGAAGTGACACGTACCCCACCACACCCAGGAAGTGACACGTACCCCACCAGACACAGGAAGTGACACGTACCCCACCAGACACAGGAAGTGACACGTACCCCACCACACCCAGGAAGTGACACGTACCCCACCACACCCAGGAAGTGACACGTACCCCACCACACCCAGGAAGTGACACGTACCCCACCAGACACAGGAAGTGACACGTACCCCACCAGAAACAGGAAGTGACACGTACCCCACTACACCCGGGAAGTGACACGTACCCCACTACACCCGGGAAGTGACACGTACCCCACTACACCCGGGAAGTGACACGTACCCCACCAGACACAGGAAGTGACACGTACCTCACTACACCCAGGAAGTGACACATACCCCACCAGACACAGGAAGCGACACGTACCCCACTACACCCAGGAAGTGACACGTACCCAACTACACCCGGGAAGTGACACGTACCCCACTACACCCAGGAAGTAACACGTACCCCACCACACCCAGGAAGTGACACGTACCCCACTACACCCAGGAAGTAACACGTACCCCACCACACCCAGGAAGTGACACGTACCCCACTACACCCAGGAAGTAACACGTACCCCACCACACCCAGGAAGTGACACGTACCCCACCACACCCAGGAAGTGACACGTACCCCACTACACCCAGGAAGTAACACGTACCCCACCACACCCAGGAAGTGACACGTACCCCACCACACCCAGGAAGTGACACGTACCCCACTACACCCGGGAAGTGACACATACCCCACTACACCCGGGAAGTGACACATACCCCACTACACCCGGGAAGTGACACGTACCCCACCAGACACAGGAAGTGACACGTACCCCACTACACCCAGGAAGTGACACGTACCTCACTACACCCGGGAAGGGACACGTACCCCACTACACCCAGGAAGGGACACGTACCTCACTACACCCGGGAAGGGACACGTACCCCACTACACCCAGGAAGGGACACGTACCTCACTACACCCGGGAAGTGACACGTACCTCACTACACCCGGGAAGTGACACGTACCTCACTACACCCGGGAAGTGACACGTACCTCACTACACCCAGGAAGGGACACGTACCCCACTACACCCAGGAAGGGACACGTACCTCACTACACCCGGGAAGTGACACGTACCCCACTACACCCAGGAAGTGACACGTACCCCACCAGACACAGGAAGTGACACGTACCCCACTACACCCAGGAAGTGACACGTACCCCACTACACCCAGGAAGTGACACGTACCTCACTACACCCGGGAAGGGACACGTACCCCACTACA
Organism: Lithobates clamitans; assembly: GCA_037952925.1. NCBI lineage: Eukaryota > Metazoa > Chordata > Amphibia > Anura > Ranidae > Lithobates > Lithobates clamitans. The sequence continues at coordinate 42,259 of JBBGZY010003885.1, read as the reverse complement.
CCCAGGAAGGGACACGTACCTCACTACACCCGGGAAGGGACACGTACCCCACTACACCCAGGAAGGGACACGTACCTCACTACACCCGGGAAGTGACACGTACCTCACTACACCCGGGAAGTGACACGTACCTCACTACACCCGGGAAGTGACACGTACCTCACTACACCCAGGAAGGGACACGTACCCCACTACACCCAGGAAGGGACACGTACCTCACTACACCCAGGAAGTGACACGTACCTCACTACACCCGGGAAGTGACACGTACCTCACTACACCCGGGAAGTGACACGTACCTCACTACACCCAGGAAGGGACACGTACCCCACTACACCCAGGAAGGGACACGTACCTCACTACACCCGGGAAGTGACACGTACCCCACTACACCCAGGAAGTGACACGTACCCCACCAGACACAGGAAGTGACACGTACCCCACCAGACACAGGAAGTGACACGTACCCCACTACACCCAGGAAGTGACACGTATCCCACTACACCCAGGAAGTGACACGTACCTCACTACACCCGGGAAGTGACACGTACCCCACCAGACACAGGAAGTGACACGTACCTCACTACACCCAGGAAGTGACACGTACCCCACTACACCCAGGAAGTGACACGTACCTCACTACACCCGGGAAGTGACACGTACCCCACTACACCCAGGAAGTGACACATACCCCACTACACCCGGGAAGTGACACATACCCCACTACACCCGGGAAGTGACACGTACCCCACTACACCCGGGAAGTGACACGTACCTCACTACACACAGGAACTGACCAATAACAAGCTATACACTGTGCATATAACACAGGAAGTGACACGCACCTCCCTGTACACAATGTCAGACACACAGGAAGTGACACAAGGACACCACGTTACCGCTGACTCAGGAACTCATACAGTCCGTGGTCTAGGAGAACCAGCCGCGCCTTCCCATCCGTCCCTACATTCACTAGAACTGCAAAGACAAAAGACAGTTGGGGGTCACCATCTGCCGGGGGGGGGGGTCACTGTAAATGATATGGAGGACACGGCGGTCACGTTATCTGATGCCACTTCCCATCATCTCTCTGAATGCGGCTCTGGCCCGGCACTTGCAGGAATATCTGTGCCGCCTCTGGTCCCATTTTTAGCAATATTTTGGCATGTAAAGTAGAGATGGGAAATCTCACACCAGACTCTTGTGACCCTCCTGTCAGTATACAGTGTGTTATTACCGTTTCCGGGGTGGGGGTCGGCGTGGATGAATCCTGTGAAGAAAATTTGCTCAGCAAAGACCTTTATCACCTTCTCCGCCACCTGCAAGACACAGCGAAGGACAGTGAGCCAAACCTTCCCACATTGCCGACACTCAGACCTGAGAAACGGACCAATCCGTGTCCTTCCCAATCCACAGACCCGAGAATCAGACCAATCCACAGGCCTGAGAATCGGACCAATCCGTGTCCTTCCCAATCCACAGACCCGAGAATCCGACCAATCCGTGTCCTTCCCAATCCACAGACCCCAGAATTGGACCAATCCGTGTCCTTCCCAATCCACAGACCCGAGAATTCGACCAATCCGTGTCCTTCCCAATCCACAGACCCGAGAATCAGACCAATCCACAGGCCTGAGAATCGGACCAATCCGTGTCCTTCCCAATCCACAGGCCTGAGAAACGGACCAATCCGTGTCCTTCCCAATCCACAGGCCTGAGAATTGGACCAATCCGTGTCCTTCCCAATCCACAGACCTGAGAATTCGACCAATCCGTGTCCTTCCCAATCCACAGACCCGAGAATTGGACCAATCCGTGTCCTTCCCAATCCACAGACCTGAGAATTCGACCAATCCGTGTCCTTCCCAATCCACAGACCCGAGAATCGGACCAATCCACAGACCTGAGAATTGGACCAATCCGTGTCCTTCCCAATCCACAGACCCGAGAATCGGACCAATCCGTGTCCTTCCCAATCCACAGGCCTGAGAAACGGACCAATTCGTGTCCTTCCCAATCCACAGGCCTGAGAATCGGACCAATCCGTGTCCCTCCCAATCCACAGGCCCGAGAATTGGACCAATCCGTGTCCTTCCCAATCCACAGACCCGAGAATCGGACCAATCCACAGGCCTGAGAATCGGACCAATCCACAGGCCTGAGAATCGGACCAATCCGTGTCCTTCCCAATCCACAGACCCGAGAATCGGACCAATCCACAGGCCTGAGAATCGGACCAATCCGTGTCCTTCCCAATCCACAGACCCGAGAATCGGACCAATCCACAGGCCTGAGAAACGGACCAATTCGTGTCCTTCCCAATCCACAGACCTGAGAATTGGACCAATCCGTGTCCTTCCCAATCCACAGGCCTGAGAATCGTGTCCTTCCCAATCCACAGGCCTGAGAATCGGACCAATCCGTGTCCCTCCCAATCCACAGGCCCGAGAATTGGACCAATCCGTGTCCTTCCCAATCCACAGGCCTGAGAATCGGACCAATCCGTGTCCCTCCCAATCCACAGGCCCGAGAATTGGACCAATCCGTGTCCTTCCCAATCCACAGGCCTGAGAATTGGACCAATCCGTGTCCTTCCCAATCCACAGGCCTGAGAATTGGACCAATCCGTGTCCTTCCCAATCCACAGGCCTGAGAATTGGACCAATCCGTGTCCTTCCCAATCCACAGGCCTGAGAATTGGACCAATCCCTGTCCTTCCCAATCCACAGGCCTGAGAAATGGACCAATCCGTGTCCTTCCCAATTAACAGGCCTGAGAAACGGACCAATTCGTGTCCTTCCCAATCCACAGGCCTGAGAATCGGACCAATCCGTGTCCTTCCCAATCCACAGGCCTGAGAATCGGACCAATCCGTGTCCTTCCCAATCCACAGACCCGAGAATCAGACCAATCCGTGTCCTTCCCAATCCACAGACCCGAGAAACGGACCAATCCACACATAAACATAACACACGGTAACAATCAATTACCGGCTGAGGTTGGCAGTACTGGAACACACAATGTACAATCTGTGGTCAGTGTGGGGGAACCCTGGAGGAGATTGTACAATCAGATTGTAACTTGTGTGTCCATCCTTACATTGTGCTCTTTCAGTTAAAGATCCAAGAACAATCTTTAACACAATCCAGTCTTATCTGCTAGAACCTTCTCCTGGGGAGGTCCACTCCTCCTCTTCACAGCTTTTACAGCAGAGAAGCCTTTCCGCAGCTGGAGAATTGGAGACCTCCTTTCCTCACATCTACAATGCCGGATTGGTGTGTTCTGAGATTGGGGAGACACGTTATTAGTAGTCGGAGGGTCACACTCACATCTTTCAGCTCCAGGCCCTGCTTCCTGATCCCGTCCACACTACTGACTTTACATCCCTCGCAGTAATCCGCCGTCAGGACCCGCTATGGAGAGAGGGGGAGGAGTTATTTATAGATGGCACACAGGCTCCTCCTACCAGCACAGAGCAGATCATTCCTACAAAACAGCACCCCATATTGTACACACAGCCCCCCCATATTGTACACACAGCCCCCCATGTTGTACACACAACACCCCATATTGTACACACAGCCCCCCATATTGTACACACAGCACCCCATATTGTACACACAGCCCCCCATATTGTACACACAGCCCCTCATATTGTACACACAGCACCCCATATTGTACACACAGCCCCCCATATTGTACACACAGCTCCCCATATTGTACAATATGAGGTGCTGTGTGTACAATATGGGGGGCTGTGTGTACAATATGAGGTGCCGTGTGTATAATATGAGGTGCTGTGTGTATAATATGAGGTGCTGTGTGTACAATATGGGGTGCTGTGTGTACAATATGAGGTGCTGTGTGTACATTATGGGGTGCTGTGTGTATAATATGGGGGGCTGTGTGTACAATATGGGGTGCCGTGTGTACAATATGAGGTGCCGTGTGTATAATATGGGGGGCTGTGTGTATAATATGGGGGGCTGTGTGTACAATATGGGGTGCTGTGTGTACAATATGGAGTGCTGTGTGTACAATATGAGGTGCCGTGTGTACAATATGAGGTGCTGTGTGTATAATATGGGGGGCTGTGTGTACAATATGGGGTGCTGTGTGTACAATATGAGGTGCTGTGTGTATAATATGGGGGGCTGTATGTATATTGTACACACGGCACCTCATATTGTACACACGGCACCTCATATTGTACACACGGCACCTCATATTGTACACACGGCACCTCATATTGTACACACGGCACCTCATATTGTACACACGGCACCTCATATTGTACACACAGCACCCCATATTGTACACACAGCACCCCATATTGTACACACAGCACCCCATATTGTACACACAGCACCCCATATTGTACATACAGCCCCCCATATTATACACACAGCACCTCATATTATACACACGGCACCTCATATTATACACACAGCACCCCATATTGTACACACAGCCCCCCATATTGTACACACAGCACCTCATATTGTACAATATGGGGAGCTGTGTGTACAATATGGGGGGCTGTGTATACAATATGGGGGGCTGTGTGTACAATATGGGGTGCTGTGTGTACAATATGGGGGGCTGTGTGTACAATATGGGGGGCTGTGTGTACAATATGGGGGGCTGTGTGTACAATATGGGGGGCTGTGTGTACAATATGGGGGGCTGTGTGTACAATATGGGGGGCTGTGTGTACAATATGGGGGGCTGTGTGTACAATATGGAGTGCTGTGTGTACAATATGGGGTGCTGTGTGTACAATATGGGGTGCTGTGTGTACAATATGGGGAGCTGTGTGTACAATATGGGGGGCTGTGTATACAATATGGGGGGCTGTGTATACAATATGGGGTGCTGTGTGTACAATATGGGGTGCTGTGTGTACAATATGGGGTGCTGTGTGTACAATATGGGGTGCTGTGTGTACAATATGGGGAGCTGTGTGTACAATATGGGGGGCTGTGTATACAATATGGGGGGCTGTGTATACAATATGGGGTGCTGTGTGTACAATATGGGGGGCTGTGTGTACAATATGGGGGGCTGTGTGTACAATATGGGGGGCTGTGTGTACAATATGGAGTGCTGTGTGTACAATATGGGGGGCTGTGTGTACAATATGGGGGGCTGTGTGTACAATATGGGGGGCTGTGTGTACAATATGGGGGGCTGTGTGTACAATATGGGGGGCTGTGTGTACAATATGGGGGGCTGTGTGTACAATATGGGGGGTTGTGTGTACAATATGGGGTGCTGTGTGTACAATATGGGGTGCTGTGTGTACAACATGGAGTGCTGTGTGTACAATATGGATGGCTGTGTGTACAATATGGGGGGTTGTGTGTACAATATGGGGTGCTGTGTGTACAATATGGGGTGCTGTGTGTACAATATGGGGTGCTGTGTGTACAACATGGGGTGCTGTGTGTACAACATGGGGTGCTGTGTGTACAACATGGGGTGCTGTGTGTACAACATGAGGTGCTGTGTGTACAATATGGGGTGCTGTGTGTACAATATGGGGTGATGTGTGTACAATATGGGGGGCTGTGTGTACAATATGGGGGGCTGTGTGTACAATATGGGGTGCTGTGTGTACAATATGGGGGGCTGTGTGTACAATATGGGGTGCTGTGTGTACAATATGAGGTGCTGTGTGTATAATATGAGGTGCTGTGTGTATAATATGGGGGGCTGTGTGTACAATATGGGGTGCTGTGTGTACAATATGGGGTGCTGTGTGTACAACATGGGGTGCTGTGTGTACAATATGGGGGGCTGTGTGTACAATATGGGGTGATGTGTGTACAATATGGGGGGCTGTGTGTACAATATGGGGTGCTGTGTGTACAATATGGGGTGCTGTGTGTACAATATGGGGTGATGTGTGTACAATATGGGGGGCTGTGTGTACAATATGGGGTGATGTGTGTACAATATGGGGGGCTGTGTGTACAATATGGGGTGCTGTGTGTACAATATGGGGTGCTGTGTGTACAATATGAGGTGCTGTGTGTACAATATGGGGGGCTGTGTGTACAATATGGGGTGCTGTGTGTACAATATGGGGTGCTGTGTGTACAATATGGGGTGCTGTGTGTACATTAATGAGGAAAAAAATGAACTTCAATGATTTTAGCAAATGGCTACAATATAACAAAGAGTGAAAAATGTAAGGGGGTCTGAATACTTTCCCTCCCCTCTGTATCACATCTGTACTGCGAGGTTCTTCTACATATCACAGCTGCATAGAATCTCCATATATAGTCCCTGACCAATTCCTTCCCGAGGTGTGAAGTTCCTCACCTTGCTTGTGTACTTCCAATGTACTTTGGGGATGAGGACATACGGGAGCTTCCTAAGATCTTCGGCACATCGCTCAGCGTTTCGCCCCTCGTTCTCAAAGTCCAATTCCTGCGCCAATGTGTGCTTCAGGTCCTGAATGAGGAACAGAATGTATAGAAGGTGATACATTGTGGATGATATGGAGATCAGATAAGGGGGATGTATAGAAGGTGATACATTGTGGATGGATATGGAGGAGATCAGATAAGGGGGATGTATAGAAGGTGATATGGAGGAGATCAGATAAGGGGGATGTATAGAAGGTGATATGGAGGAGATCAGATAAGGGGGATGTATAGAAGGTGATACATTGTGGGTGATATGGAGGAGAAGATAGGACACTTACCTTCAGAACCCAACTGAACCCAAACTTGGGGTGCATGAACTCAATGAGACGGAGGAGCCACTCCAGAGTCTTAATATCCCCATCAAAGCGATCTCGGAGATCAATGTACTGGGCCTGGAGAAAAGGGCAGACACCGGGTCACAAGGACGCCCCCCTGAGGCCAGTAAACTTTACCCAATAGGGGGAAACAGGGCCTTATGTACATATTATAGCCATCATCCAATTGGTAGGGTAGGTAAGTAGCCTCACCTTCACAGCCACCTCTGTCCCGTCATGTAAGGTAGCGCGGTGCACCTGGGCTAGACTTGCCGCCGCCATCGGCTGTTGGTCAAATTTTTGGAAGAGCTTCTCAGCGGATTCACCAAAATCTTCCAGCAGGATCTCATTCACCTGCGGCAGAGCCAGAAAATGCGGACAGTTAGGGCCCTGGGTGGTCAGAACTTTCTCCTGCTTACAATTCAATGGGAATGTAGAAAAAGGTCGATTCATCTCAGAAGGAGGTCCGCTGTACCGGTGATAGAACTCGGAGCTGGATATATCTGAATGTATGCTGCCTATCCCAATCTACATGGCCCTTACTCTGCCAAAATCACCGCGCAGCAGACATCCAGAAAATAACATGGAGCTCATCCAGGCCTTTCTAGGTGGACATGGAGTAGTGTGTGGCTCAGGTGCTGGGACCCCCGACACCACAGTCACCAACCAGATACATCTCCCTCTCAACACCCAAAGACTTCGATTGGTTGGCTGGGAGTCTACAGGCCTGAATTGGTGATCAAGAGTGATGGCACAGGCAATACTAATGACACAGACCAAAGGTTAGCAGCCCTCCTGTGTTCTAACAGCTCCACCTGCAGCTCACCTCTGGTCTCCCAGCCCCACCTACAGATCACCTCAGGTCTCCCAGCTCCACCTACAGCTCACCTCTGGTCTCCCAGCCCCACCTACAGATCACCTCAGGTCTCCCAGCTCCACCTACAGCTCACCTCTGGTCTCCCAGCTCCACCTACAGCTCACCTCTGGTCTCCCAGCCCCACCTACAGATCACCTCTGGTCTCCCAGCCCCACCTACAGCTCACCTCTGGTCTCCCAGCCCCACCTACAGCTCACCTCTGGTCTCCCAGCCCCACCTACAGCTCACCTCTGGTCTCCCAGCCCCACCTACAGCTCACCTCTGGTCTCCCAGCCCCACCTACAGCTCACCTCTGGTCTCCCAGCCCCACCTACAGCTCACCTCTGGTCTCCCAGCCCCACCTACAGCTCACCTCTGGTCTCCCAGCTCCACCTACAGCTCACCTCTGGTCTCCCAGCCCCACCTACAGCTCACCTCTGGTCTCCCAGCCCCACCTACAGCTCACCTCTGGTCTCCCAGCCCCACCTACAGATCACCTCTGGTCTACAAGCTCCATCTACAGCTAACCTCTGGTCTACACGCTCCATCTACAGCTAACCTCTGGTCTACAAGCTCCACCTACAGCTCACCTCTGGTCTCCCAGCCCCACCTACAGCTCACCTCTGGTCTCCCAGCCCCACCTACAGCTCACCTCTGGTCTCCCAGCCCCACCTACAGCTCACCTCTGGTCTCCCAGCCCCACCTACAGCTCACCTCTGGTCTACAAGCTCCATCTACAGCTAACCTCTGGTCTACAAGCTCCACCTACAGCTCACCTCTGGTCTACAAGCTCCACCTACAGCTCACCTCTGGTCTCCCAGCCCCACCTACAGCTCACCTCTGGTCTCCCAGCTCCACCTACAGCTCACCTCTGGTCTACAAGCTCCATCTACAGCTAACCTCTGGTCTACAAGCTCCACCTACAGCTCACCTCTGGTCTCCCAGCCCCACCTACAGCTCACCTCTGGTCTCCCAGCCCCACCTACAGCTAACCTCTGGTCTACAAGCTCCATCTACACCCCCCTCTGGTCTACAAGCTCCACCTACAGCTCACCTCTGGTCTCCCAGCCCCACCTACAGCTAACCTCTGGTCTACAAGCTCCATCTACACCCCCCTCTGGTCTACAAGCTCCACCTACAGCTAACCTCTGGTCTCCCAGCCTCACCTACAGCTCACCTCTGGTCTACAAGCTCCACCTACAGCTCACCTCTGGTCTCCCAGCTCCACCTACAGCTCACCTCTGGTCTACAAGCTCCATCTACAGCTAACCTCTGGTCTCCCAGCCCCACCTACAGCTCACCTCTGGTCTACAAGCTCCACCTACAGCTAACCTCTGGTCTCCCAGCTCCATCTACAGCTCACCTCTGGTCTCCCAGCCCACCTCTGGTCTCCCAGCTCCACCTACAGCTAACCTCTGGTCTACAAGCTCCATCTACAGCTAACCTCTGGTCTCCCAGCTCCACCTACAGCTCACCTCTGGTCTACAAGCTCCACCCACAAGATCATTAACATCCCCATCACTGGGATATCCCACCCAGAATGAAGGATATCCCATAGATAAGCCATAGTCAGCCAGGGTTCCCCCAGAGGAGGAAGGGCTGTGGCTGATTGACCTCCCCTTTAATGATGCCTGCACAGTCCTGGGACCACCATCAATTGACACCTTTTTCACGATCTGTAAGGGGGATACAGACCATTCTTCTTACTAGCCACTGATGTAAAGGGCATTTTTCTCATTGATTGCCAATAAATTGGTTTTAGACTTGGGAGGATGTTACAGAACAAAATGGTATAAAATATTAAAAGCATTCGTTTCCCACTTCACCAACATGGCCCCTCGACTTTCAGACTGCTCTGAGGGGTTCCGGGACTGTCCTAGTCCTAACAGAATCTAAAGACAAACCTCATCCTGGAGACAGCGCCTCGTCCTCACCTCATTGGCCCTCCGTGGCAGCGCCTGGTCCTCCAGCACCCGCAGCGTTGTGATGTACTCTGGCGGCAGGAGGTGGTTGAACGTGCACAGACCTTGCCCAAGTTTGATGTAGAGACCCCCGTTCAGCAGGGCCCCGTCCACCAGTCGGTCCGCCGTCCTCTGGTGACACTGAGACATGATGGCCTGGTGCAGCGGACTGTTCTGCCACAAGACACACAAAAAGTGACACCAAAATCATGGAGGGACCAAAAGATCTACAGCCAGTGGCCTGCCAAAGACATCTCCCCTCCCCCACCATGCTTTATAGTATTAGACATGTAAAGTGTATCTGGTGATCCCGCCAGTAACACCCCTTCTGTCTTAGAGGGACAACACTCACCGTATGGAGGAGCACGTTGTCACCCAAGAACAGGAAGTGTGATAAGACCACAGAGCACCCCCCCCCCCCGCCCAGAAATGTTATAAATGGAGTAAAATAAGTATTTGATCCCCAACCAACCAACAATAATTCTGCCCCCCACAGACTGGCTACAGTAGGTGCTCATGTGATATATATATATGGAGTATATAGAGAGTGTATATAGTATATATGGGGGGTATATATGGAGTATATAGTATATATGGAGTATATAGAGAGTGTATATAGTATATATGGGGGGTATATATGGAGTATATAGAGAGTGTATATAGTATATATGGGGGGTATATATGGAGTATATAGTATATATGGAGTATATAGAGAGTGTATATAGTATATAGAGAGTGTATATAGTATATATGGGGGTATATATGGAGTATATAGAGAGTGTATATAGTATATATGGGGGGTATATATGGAGTATATAGAGAGTGTATATAGTATATATGGGGGGTATATATGGAGTATATAGAGAGTGTATATAGTATATATGGGGGTATATATGGAGTATATAGTATATATGGGGGGTATATAGAGAGTGTATATAGTATATATGGAGTATATAGAGAGTGTATATAGTATATATGGGGGTATATATGGAGTATATAGAGAGTGTATATAGTATATATGGGGGTATATATGGAGTATATAGTATATATGGGGGGTATATAGAGAGTGTATATAGTATATATGGAGTATATAGAGAGTGTATATAGTATATATGGGGGTATATATGGAGTATATAGAGAGTGTATATAGTATATATGGGGGTATATATGGAGTATATAGAGAGTGTATATAGTATATATGGAGGGGTGTATAGAGAGTGTATATAGTATATATGGGGGGTATATATGGAGTATATAGAGAGTGTATATAGTATATATGGAGTATATAGAGAGTGTATATAGTATATATGTGGGGTATATATGGAGTATATAGAGGGTGTATATAGTATATATGGGGGGTATATATGGAGTATATAGTATATATGGGGGGTATATATGGAGTATACACAGACACTACAGTAGGTCCTCATGTGGTACACAGATTAGTCCTGTCAATGTAAGAAGGTTCTCCTAACGACAACTCGTTATGTGTATAAAAGACACCTGTGCACAGAATCTCTTTCTTCCATCCAATCCTCACCATCATGGGGAAGACCAAAGATCTGTCAGAGGACGTCGGGGAGAAGATTGTAGACCTGCACAAGGCTGGAATGGGCTACAAGACCATCAGCAAGAAGCTTGGTGAGAAGGAGACAATTGTTGGAGGGATTATTCACAAATGGAAGAAATACAAAATAACCATCAATCGTCCTCAGTCTGGAGCTCCATGGAAGATTTCTCCTCATGGGGTGAGGATGGTTATGAGAAAAGTGAGGGATCCGCCCAGAACTACAGGGGAGGAGCTTGTGAAGGATCTCAAGGCAGTTGGGACCACAGTCACCAAACAAACCATTGGTAACACAATACACCACCATGGATTGAAATCCTGCAGCCCCCGCAAGACCCCCTCCTCAGGAAGACACATGTAGAGGAACGTCTGAAGTCCACCAATCAACATCTAAATGATTCAGAGAAGGAGAAAGTTCTGTGGTCAGAGGAGACCAAAATTCAGCTCTTTGGCATCAACTTAACTTGCCGTGTTTGGAGGAAGAAAAATGGTGACTATGACCCTAAGAAGACCATCCCTACAGTCACACATCATCCCTACAGTCACACATCATCCCTACAGTCACACATCATCCCTACAGTCACACACATCATCCCTACAGTCACACACCATCCCTACAGTCACACACCATCCCTACAGTCACACATCATCCCTACAGTCACATCATCCCTACAGTCACATCATCCCTACAGTCACACACCATCCCTACAGTCACACCCCATCCCTACAGTCACACATCATCCCTACAGTCACATATCATCCCTACAGTCACACATCATCCCTACAGTCACACCTCATCCCTACAGTCACACACCATCCCTACAGTCACACACCATCCCTACAGTCACATCATCCCTACAGTCACACACCATCCCTACAGTCACACATCATCCCTACAGTCACACATCATCCCTACAGTCACACATCATCCCTACAGTCACACACCATCCCTACAGTCACACACCATCCCTACAGTCACACACCATCCCTACAGTCACACACCATCCCTACAGTCACATCATCCCTACAGTCACACATCATCCCTACAGTCACACATCATCCCTACAGTCACACATCATCCCTACAGTCACACATCATCCCTACAGTCACACACCATCCCTACAGTCACATCATCCCTACAGTCACACACCATCCCTACAGTCACACACCATCCCTACAGTCACACACCATCCCTACAGTCACATCATCCCTACAGTCACACCCCATCCCTACAGTCACACATCATCCCTACAGTCACACACCATCCCTACAGTCACACACCATCCCTACAGTCACACATCATCCCTACAGTCACACACCATCCCTACAGTCACACATCATCCCTACAGTCACACACCATCCCTACAGTCACACACCATCCCTACAGTCACACACCATCCCTACAGTCACACATCATCCCTACAGTCACACACCATCCCTACAGTCACACACCATCCCTACAGTCACACACCATCCCTACAGTCACACACCATCCCTACAGTCACACACCATCCCTACAGTCACACATCATCCCTACAGTCACATCATCCCTACAGTCACATCATCCCTACAGTCACACCCCATCCCTACAGTCACACATCATCCCTACAGTCACACACCATCCCTACAGTCACACATCATCCCTACAGTCACACACCATCCCTACAGTCACACATCATCCCTACAGTCACACATCATCCCTACAGTCACATCATCCCTACAGTCACACCTCATCCCTACAGTCACACCCCATCCCTACAGTCACACATCATCCCTACAGTCACACACCATCCCTACAGTCACACATCATCCCTACAGTCACACCATCATCCCTACAGTCACATCATCATCCCTACAGTCACATCATCATCCCTACAGTCACATCATCCCTACAGTCACATCATCCCTACAGTCACACATCATCCCTACAGTCACACCATCATCCCTACAGTCACATCATCATCCCTACAGTCACACATCATCCCTACAGTCACACACGGAGGAGGAAACATGATGATTTGGGGTGTTTCTCTGATAAAGGTTCAGGCCGATTTTGCCCCATTGAGGGGCCAATGGACGGGGCCATGTATTGTAAGATCTTGGAGGAGAACCTTCTTCCCTCATCCAGAACACTGAAGATGGGTCATGGATGGGTCTTCCAGCATGACAATGACCCAAAACATATCACCAAGGCAACAAAGGAGAGGCTCAGGAAGAAGCACATGAAGGTCATGAAGTGGCCTATCCAGTCTCCAGACCTTAATCCCATAGAAAATTTATGGAGGAGCTGAAACTTCGAGTTGCCAAGAGACCTTCAGGATTTAGAGAAGATCTGTAAAGAAGACAAAATCCCTCCCCCGCACCCTCACACCACATGGCACCCTCCCCCCGGGCACTCACACCACATGGCACCCTCCCCCCGGGCACTCACACCACATGGCACCCTCCCCCCGGGCACTCACACCACATGGCACCCTCCCCCCGGGCACTCACACCACATGGCACCCTCCCCCCGGGCACTCACACCACATGGCACCCTCCCCCGCACACTGAAACCACAAGGCGCCCCCCCCCGGGCACTCACACCACAAGGCGCCCCCCCTGGGCACTCACACCACAAGGCGCCCCCCCTGGGCACTCACCTCATCCTCCTTCCGCAGGGTCACATTTCTGGTCCACCAGTAATCTATGGATATTTGGGTGCCGATCTTCAGAGACCTGCGGGAGGAAATCGGAGATATCAGTGAGGGGGGAGGGGCGCAATGCAAGGAACATATAGAACCCCCTCCGGGACCCCCCCCCTCGTAGGTCGGCGTTTTTCTGCTGTTCTCCGGACTCTGATCATCTCCTGATGTTCACCGAGTAAGCCGGCTGCAAATCGTTACAATGTAGATGTGTGGTGGATCCGAGGAATGGATTGGCTAGATTCTGGAGAAGGGGGCGTGGCAGGGGGTGTGTCCTGTGCCTAATAGGTGTCCCTCATTCCCATCTCTAAAAGTTGGGAGGTGTGTATTAGTGTCACTGGCGATGTCAGTCAGTCCCCACACCGTCAGTTAGTGTCAGGTTGCCCGACGCAGTCCCACTATAAAATCGCTGATCGTCGCCATTACCAGTATAAAAAAAAAAAATTCTATATATATATTTTTTTATAGAACTTTCACAATCAATATACACTTATTGGGATTTTATTTTAGAAAAATAATGAAAAAAAATTGGACTTTTTATTATTGTATATGTTTTATAGCAGAAAGTAAAAAATGTTTGTTTTTTTTCTTTTCGCTTTTTTTTTTATTTTTTTTTATTCTCAGCCTTTTTTCATTTATATTTCAATAAAAAGCCCCAGTGATGATCAAATATCACCAAAAGAAAGCTCTATTTGTGTGAAAATAATGATATAAATGTAAATGTGAGTAGTGTTACACGGCCATGCAATTACCAGGTGACGTAGCCAAGTGCTGAATAGCAAAAAATGACCTGGTCATAAAAGGGGGGGTAAATCTTCCGGGAGGTGAAGTGGGTATATATGCACTTTGGATTCCCAGGTAATTCAACATCTGGATAGAGTCATTGGAGCCCCGTATTGAACAATCGTACAATCAGATCAGATACATTGTCCTTCCCTGGACAACGCAGTTTTCTAGTTCCCCATTTGACCTAAGAAATTACAGAAGGGTCTTTGTTTCTAACACCCCCCAACCATGGTCTCCAACCCCCCCCCATCCATGGTCTCCAACACCCCCCCCATCCATGGTCTCCAACACCCCCCCCATCCATGGTCTCCAACACCCCCCCCATCCATGGTCTCCAACACCCCCCCCATCCATGGTCTCCAACACCCCCCCCCCATCCATGGTCTCCAACACCCCCCCAACCATGGTCTCCAACACCCCCCCAACCATGGTCTCCAACACCCCCCCAACCATGGTCTCCAACACCCCCCCAACCATGGTTCTCCAACACACCCCAACCACGGTCTCCCACACCCCCCCCATCCATGGTCTCCAACACCCCCCCCATGGTCTCCAACAGCCCCCCCATCCATGGTCTCCAACACCCCCCCATCCATGGTCTCCAACAACCTCCCACCCCCCCAACCATGGTCTCCAACACCCCCCAACCATGGTCTCCAACACCCCCTCCATCCATGGTCTCCAACATCCCCCCCCATCCATGGTCTCCAACATCCCCCCCCATCCATGGTCTCCAACATCCCCCCCCATCCATGGTCTCCAACACCCCCCCAACCATGGTCTCCAACATCCCCCCCATCCATGGTCTCCAACACCCCCCCATCCATGGTCTCCAACACCCCCCCCATCCATGGTCTCCAACACCCCCCCATCCATGGTCTCCCACACCCCCCCCATCCATGGTCTCCCACACCCCCCCATCCATGGTCTCCAACACCCCCCCATCCATGGTCTCCAACACCCCCCCATCCATGGTCTTCAACACCCCCCCATCCATGGTCTCCCACACCCCCCCCATCCATGGTCTCCAACACCCCCCCCATCCATGGTCTCCCACACCCCCCCATCCATGGTCTCCCACACCCCCCCCATCCATGGTCTCCAACACCCTCCCACCCCCACCATCCATGGTCTCCAACACCCCCCCCCATCCATGGTCTCCAACACCCCCCCAACCCATGGTCTCCAACACCCCCCCATCCATGGTCTCCAACACCCCCCCATCCATGGTCTCCAACAACCTCCCACCCCCCCAACCATGGTCTCCAACACCCCCCAACCATGGTCTCCAACACCCCCCCCATCCATGGTCTCCAACATCCCCCCCCATCCATGGTCTCCAACACCCCCCCCAACCCATGGTCTCCAACACCCCCCCATCCATGGTCTCCAACACCCCCCCATCCATGGTCTCCAACACCCCCCCCATCCATGGTCTCCCACACCCCCCCCCATCCATGGTCTCCAACACCCCCCCCATCCATGGTCTCCAACACCCCCCCCCATCCATGGTCTCCAACACCCCCCCCATCCATGGTCTCCAACACCCCCCCATCCATGGTCTCCAACACCCCCCCATCCATGGTCTCCCACACCCCCCCCATCCATGGTCTCCCACACCCCCCCCATCCATGGTCTCCAACACCCCCCCATCCATGGTCTCCCACACCCCCCCCATCCATGGTCTCCAACACCCCCCCAACCATGGTCTCCAACACCCCCCCCCATCCATGGTCTCCAACACCCCCCCCATCCATGGTCTCCCACACCCCCCCCATCCATGGTCTCCAACACCCCCCCCATCCATGGTCTCCAACACCCCCCCCATCCATGGTCTCCAACACCCCCCCATCCATGGTCTCCAACACCCCCCCATCCATGGTCTCCCACACCCCCCCATCCATGGTCTCCAACACCCCCCCATCCATGGTCTCCCACACCCCCCCCATCCATGGTCTCCCACACCCCCCCCATCCATGGTCTCCCACACCCCCCCCATCCATGGTCTCCAACACCCCCCCCATCCATGGTCTCCAACACCCCCCCATCCATGGTCTCCAACACCCCCCCATCCATGGTCTCCAACACCCCCCCCATCCATGGTCTCCAACACCCCCCCATCCATGGTCTCCAACACCCCCCCCCATCCATGGTCTCCAACACCCCCCCATCCATGGTCTCCAACACCCCCCCATCCATGGTCTCCCACACCCCCCCCATCCATGGTCTCCCACACCCCCCCATCCATGGTCTCCAACACCCCCCCATCCATGGTCTCCCACACCCCCCCCATCCATGGTCTCCCACACCCCCCCCCATCCATGGTCTCCCACACCCCCCCCATCCATGGTCTCCAACACCCTCCCACCCCCACCATCCATGGTCTCCAACACCCCCACCATCCATGGTCTCCAACACCCCCCCCATCCATGGTCTCCAACACCCCCCCCATCCATGGTCTCCAACACCCTCCCACCCCCCCCATCCATGGTCTCCAACACCCCCCCCATCCATGGTCTCCAACACCCCCCCCATCCATGGTCTCCAACACCCCCCCCATCCATGGTCTCCAACACCCCCCCCTATCCATGGTCTCCAACACCCCCCCATCCATGGTCTCCAACACCCCCCCATCCATGGTTTCCCACACCCCCCTACCATGGTCTCCAACACACCCCCCAACCATGGTCTCCAACACCCCCCCCATCCATGGTCTCCAACACCCCCCCATCCACGGTCTCCCACACCCCCGCAACCATGGTCTCTAACACCCCCCATCCATGGTCTCCAACACCCCCCCATCCATGGTCTCCAACACCCCCCCATCCATGGTCTCCAACACCCCCCCATCCATGGTCTCCAACACCCCCCCATCCATGGTCTCCCACACCCCCCCAACCACGGTCTCCCACACCCCCCAACCACGGTCTCCAACACCCCCCCCATCCATGGTCTCCAACACCCCCCCCCATCCATGGTCTCCCACACCCCCCCCAACCACGGTCTCCCACACCCCCCAACCACGGTCTCCAACACCCCCCAACCACGGTCTCCCACACACCCCAACCACGGTCTCCAACACACCCCCAACCATGGTCTCCAACACACCCCCAACCATGGTCTCCAACACACCCCCAACCATGGTCTCCAACACACCCCCAACCATGGTCTCCCACATCCCCCCAACCAAGGTCTCCAACACACCCCAACCATGGTCTCCAACACACCCCATGGCATCCAGATCTGAGAGAATGTTCCTGATGAATGTATGATGGGGCGATCCAATGTTGTGGTGCCTCATTGATGAGGTGTGGTGGGGCTGCTTTGTGAGTGTAGGGACAATTATACACAGCGGGTAAAATAAGTATTGAACACGTCACCATTTTTCTAGGTAAATCTATTGGTAAAGGTGCTACTGACATGAAATGTTCCCCACATGTCGGCAACACCCCATCCAATCCATACATACAAAGACACCGAAACAAATCCGTTCAGAAATGAAGTTCTGTGTAATAAAATGGAAGGACACAGAAAAAGTATTGCACACATGAAGAAAGGGAGCTGCAAAAAGGTATGGAAAGCCAAGACACCATCTGAAATCTATCAGTAATTAGAAAGCAATCCTGTCCCTTGTCAGGGCAAATTAATATCAGCTGGTTCAACCTGATGGCCTATAAAAAGGAGTCTCATTACCAAGGTGTCACACAAGAAACATCTCATGATGGGTAAAAGCAAAGAGCTCTCTGAAGACCTTCACAACCTCATTGTTGGAAAACATACGGATGGCATTGGTTACAGAAGGTTTTCTAAACTTCTGAATGTTCCAGTGAGCACTGTTGGGGCCATAATTCAGAAGTGGAAAGAACATAATTTCATCATAAACCGGCCGCGGCCAGGTGCTCCTCACAAGATTTCTGACAGAGGAGTGAAAAGAATCATCACAAGAGTTCTCCAAGAGCCGAGGACCACTTGTGGAGATCTTCAGAAAGACCTGGAATTATCATCAGGTACACAATAAGTAATGCCCTCACCCGCCACGGCCTGTGTGCACTCTTTGGATGCCATAATACACACCATGTTTGGAGGTCACATCACCCTAAAAACACCCCCCATACCAACAGTGAGGTTTGGAGGAGGGAACATCATGGTGTGGGCGGGGCTGATTTTCAGCATACGGTACTGACAAACTTCATATCATTGAAGGAAGAATGAAAGGTGATAAAAATCTGCTGCCATCTACCAGGATGATGAAGATGAAACGAGGGCGGACATCTCAGGGGGACATCCCAGGAGGACATCGCAGGAGGACATCCCAGGAGGACATCCCAGGAGGACATCTCAGGAGCACATCCCAGGAGGACTTCTTAGGAGCACATCCCAGGAGGACATCCCAGGAGGACAATCATCCAAAACACAAAGCCAAGGAGAAAGAAAATAAAGCTGCTAGAATGGCCCAGCCAATCACATGACATGTATCCAATAGAAAGTCTATGGAAAGAACTAAAGATCAGAGTCCATAGAAGAGGCCCACGGAACCTTCAAGATTTGAAGACTGTGTGGAAGAATGGTCCAAAATCACACCTGAGGAACGCCTGCGACTCGTTCCTCCATACAGGAGGCCTCTTGAAGCCGTCATTACCAACAAAGGATTTTGTACCAAGTATTAAATACATTTCAGTTAGGGGGTTCAATACTTTTTCCCTGTGTCCTTCCATTTTATTACACAGAACTTCATTTCTGAACAGATTTGTTTTCATGTCTTTGTATGTTTGGATTGGATGGGTTGTCACCGACATGTGGAGAAAATTTCATGTCAATATCACCTTTACCAATAGCTTTACCCAGAAATATGGTGACGTCTTCAATACTTATTTTACCCGCTGTGTGAGAACTTCGCTGTCAATCCGGATTTCAGGAATGTGTTCCGGAGAATGGGGGTTGGATATGAGTACAAAGCTAAAACACGAGGTGAGACGTCTGCTGGTTAGCGCCCCCATCCCCCACACAGACGGGCCGTGACCAGTTTTACAGGTTTCACCTAAAGAGTAACCAGGACAAATGTGTTCCCCCCCCCCGTGTAGAGGACGGAGGGGAGAGGTTGAGGGCAGTTTTAGTGGTAGGTCTGTGGATGGGAGGTGTGAAGGAGATCAGTAGACCATCTCTACCCCCAACTCTCCACCACCCACTGCCAATCCCACGTTCTCACCTACAGAAGCGGAGGATTCCCTGTGCCAATATCCTCATCCTTCTCCTCTTAGGTCCATCCGATGTGTAATAAGCCAGAGCGCCAACAGACGGGGCCCCAAGCAGAGAGCCCAGCCACAGAATTCGGGGCCACCGCCAATTGGGGGAGGATCTGTGAGAAGAGAAAGAGAAAATTCTGCAAATTCCATAACTGAACACCTTTGTCATCTTCATCCTCCTCCACATCATCAGATAGATGGTCCATTACCCAGAATTCCCCCCTCACCACACCCATCCGGAGTGCAGGTGGTTAAATACATGGCGGGACAGAAATAAAACCCCCACCCCCCTCCTGTCCTCACCCCCCCTCCCCCCTCCTGTCCTCACCCCCCCTCCCCCCTCCTGTCCTCACAAGCTGGCCGTCCCTGACCTCCAGCCACTATCTCCTCATCTGTCCTCCACACACCAGATACAGAGGAGAGACACCGGGAGCCACACTGTGCCGGGGCCCCACAGGGGCCAAAGAGAGTATACACTACAATGCCAAAAGTATTGGGACGCTTGCCTTTACACACTATATTACCAAAAGTATTGGGACGCCTGCCTTTCCACACACATTACCTTTAATGACCTCCTAGTCTTAGTCCGGAGGGTTCAATATTGAGTTGGCTCCGCCCTTTGCTGCTATAACAGCTTCACCTCTTCTGGGAAGGCCGTCCACAAGGTTTAGGAGGGTGTCTATGGCAGGGGTGTCCAAACTTTGTCATGAATGCAGCCCCCCCATTGCCAGGAACTCACCATTGCCATCAGTGCAGCCTGGGAGGGGACAGGGGGGGAGGGGGGCAGGATGGGGGGGGGGGGCGGGGCGCCAACAGATTACATCCAGGAGAATCTCCTGTTTTCTCGGCGGCCTCTTTAATACAAAGTCCCGCCTCCTATGATGGACAGAACAATCATCCAATGGGAGCGCAGGAGACGGACTTCCTATCACAGAGGCCGCCATGTAAACAGGAAATTCTCACGGTATGTACGACGCTCGTCCCGCCCCTCCCCCTCCAAGGCAGACAGAATATATATCTTTTGTGGCCCCGGCGCTGGGAGATCGTTGGGGGCCACAAAAGATATCCATGTACAAATTACCAGACGGGCCGTCCGAAACTGGAACACGGGCCGCGATTGGCCCACAGGCCAGACTTTGGACATGCCCGATCCATGGGAATGTTTGACCATTCTTCCAGAAGAGCATTTGTGAGGTCAGGCACTGATGTTGGATGAGAAGGCCTGGCTCACAGTCTCCACTTTTAATTCATCCCAAAGGTGTTCTATCGGGTTGAGGTCAGGACTCTGTGCAGGTCAGTCAAGTTCCTCCACCCCAAACTCCCCCATCCATGTCTTTATGGACCTTGCTTTGTGCACTGGTGGGCAGTCATGTTGGAACAGGAAGGGGCCGTCCCCCAAACTCCTCCCACAAAGTTGGGAGCAAAACAACCCCACACAATAACCCCCCTCCCCCCACACACACTGTTTGGTGCACAAAGCAAGGTCCATAAAGACATGGATGAAGGAGTTGATTGGCCTGCACAGAGTCCTGACCTCAACCCCATAGAACACCTTTGTGATGAATTAGAGCGGAGACTGTGAGCCAGGCCTTCTCATCCAACATCAGTGCCTGACCTCACAAATGCTCTTCTGGAAGAATGGTCAAACATTCCCATAGACACACTCCTAAACCTTGTGGACGGCCTTCCCAGAAGAGGTGAAGCTGTTATAGCTGTAAAGGGCGGAGCCAACTCAATATTGAACCCTCCGGACTAAGACTGGGATGTCATTAAAGGTCATATGTGTGTAAAGGGGGGGGACCAATACTTTTGGTGATATAGTGTATATATATGGACCCTCCACACTGTATACTGCACCAGACACCCCGTCCTCCATACACAACGAGCAGCCAATAGCATGCAGTCCGTTCATTCTGAGATTGGCTCTTTTAGAGTGAAGGTTATAACTGGGATTTCCAGACTCCCCCATCTATGAGTGATTGCAACCAATACTGACTGAGATATATACAAGATAGGATGCAGGCAAAATGGGCGGGGTCAGAGGCGCAATGGGCGGGGTCACAGGCACAGTGGGCAGAGTCACATGCACAACGGGCGGGGTCACATGCACAACGGGCGGGGTCACAGGCACAACGGGCGGGGTCACACGCACAACGGGCGGGGTCACACGCACAACGGGCGGGGTCACGGGCACAACGGGCGGGGTCACACGCACAACGGGCGGGGTCACGGGCACAACGGGCGGGGTCACGGGCACAACGGGCGGGGTCACGGGCACAACGGGCGGGGTCACGGCACAACGGGCGGGGTCACGGGCACAACGGGCGAGGTCACGGGCACAACGGGCGGGGTCACGGGCACAACGGGCGGGGTCACGGGCACAGTGAGCGGAGTCACGTGCACAACGGGCGGGGTCACATGCACAACGGGCGGGGTCACATGCACAACGGGCGGGGTCACAGGCACAACGAGCGGGGTCACATGCACAACGGGCGGGGTCACATGCACAACGGACGGGGTCACAGGCACAACGGGCGGGGTCACATGCACAACGGGCGGGGTCACATGCACAACGGGCGGGGTCACGGGCACAACGGGCGGGGTCACGGGCACAGTGAGCGGAGTCACGTGCACAACGGGCGGGGTCACATGCACAACGGGCGGGGTCACAGGCACAACGGGCGGGGTCACATGCACAACGGGCGGGGTCACATGCACAACGGGCGGGGTCACATGCACAACGGGCGGGGTCACGGGCACAACGGGCGGGGTCACGGGCACAATGGGCGGGGTCACGGGCACAGTGAGCGGAGTCACATGCACAACGGGCGGGGTCACATGCACAACGGGCGGGGTCACAGGCACAACGGGCGGGGTCACATGCACAACGGGCGGGGTCACAGGCACAATGGGCAGGGTCACAGGCACAATGGGCGGGGTCACAGGCACAATGGGCGGGGTCACAGGCACAGTGGGCGGGGTCACAGGCACAGTGGGCGGGGTCACATGCACAATGGGCAGGGTCACAAGCGCAATGGGCGGGGTCACAGGCATACACATAGGTGGAATTCTCTGTGTGTTTCACCTGGCGGTCTGTGTGGTGAATCCTCGGACGGAGGCGGAGACATGGCGGTGACAGCGGCTCAGCACAGAACTGTGATACCGACAGAGCAGAACCTGCAATAGAGAGAAAACGTCACATGACCACCCACAGCTGTCCAAACCTGGCCCTCGAGGGCCACAATTGGGGACAAATATTCTATAACAGCCTGGAGGCGGTCCGTGTATACCTACAGCAGCCATGTCACCTCATTACATATACAAACCCCGCCTCCTGACATGTCAGCTCATTACGTATACAAACCCCGCCTCCTGACATGTCACCTCATTACATCTACAAACCCCGCCTCCTGACATGTCACCTCATTACGTATACAAACCCCGCCTCCTGACATGTCAGCTCATTACATATACAAACCCCGCCTCCTGACATATCACCTCATTACATATACAAACCCCGCCTCCTGACATGTCAGCTCATTACATATACAAACCCCGCCTCCTGACATATCACCTCATTACATATACAAACCCCGCCTCCTGACATGTCAGCTCATTACATATACAAACCCCGCCTCCTGACATGTCACCTCATTACATATACAAACCCCGCCTCCTGACATGTCAGCTCATTACGTATACAAACCCCGCCTCCTGACATGTCACCTCATTACATCTACAAACCCCGCCTCCTGACATGTCACCTCATTACGTATACAAACCCCGCCTCCTGACATGTCAGCTCATTACATATACAAACCCCGCCTCCTGACATATCACCTCATTACATATACAAACCCCGCCTCCTGACATGTCAGCTCATTACATATACAAACCCCGCCTCCTGACATGTCAGCTCATTACATATACAAACCCTGCCTCCTGACATGTCACCTCATTACATATACAAACCCCGCCTCCTGACATGTCAGCTCATTACATATACAAACCCCGCCTCCTGACATGTCAGCTCATTACATATACAAACCCCGCCTCCTGACATATCACCTCATTACATATACAAACCCCGCCTCCTGACATGTCACCTCATTACATATACAAACCCCGCCTCCTGACATGTCACCTCATTACGTATACAAACCCCGCCTCCTGACATGTCAGCTCATTACGTATACAAACCCCGCCTCCTGACATGTCACCTCATTACCTCTACAAACCCCGCCTCCTGACATGACACCTCATTACCTCTACAAACCCCGCCTCCTGACATGTCAGCTCATTACGTATACAAACCCCGCCTCCTGACATGTCACCTCATTACATCTACAAACCCCGCCTCCTGACATGTCACCTCATTACGTATACAAACCCCGCCTCCTGACATGTCACCTCATTACATCTACAAACCCCGCCTCCTGACATGTCACCTCATTACGTATACAAACCCCGCCTCCTGACATGTCACCTCATTACATCTACAAACCCCGCCTCCTTACATGTCACCTCATTATATATAC
Organism: Lithobates clamitans; assembly: GCA_037952925.1. Classification (NCBI taxonomy): domain Eukaryota; kingdom Metazoa; phylum Chordata; class Amphibia; order Anura; family Ranidae; genus Lithobates; species Lithobates clamitans. Next base: position 17,876 of record JBBGZY010003885.1, on the reverse strand, counting down.
AAACCCCGCCTCCTGACATGTACCTCATTATATATACAAACCCCGCCTCCTGACATGTACCTCATTACATCTACAAACCCCGCCTCCTGACATGTCACCTCATTACATATACAAACCCCGCCTCCTGACATGTCAGCTCATTACATATACAAACCCCGCCTCCTGACATGTCAGCTCATTACATATACAAACCCCGCCTCCTGACATATCACCTCATTACATATACAAACCCCGCCTCCTGACATGTCACCTCATTACATATACAAACCCCGCCTCCTGACATGTCACCTCATTACGTATACAAACCCCGCCTCCTGACATGTCACCTCATTACATATACAAACCCCGCCTCCTGACATGTCACCTCATTACATATACAAACCCCGCCTCCTGACATGTCACCTCATTACGTATACAAACCCCGCCTCCTGATATGTCACCTCATTACATATACAAACCCCGCCTCCTGACATGTCAGCTCATTACATCTACAAACCCCGCCTCCTGACATGTCAGCTCATTACATCTACAAACCCCGCCTCCTGACATATCAGCTCATTACGTATACAAACCCCGCCTCCTGACATGTCACCTCATTACGTATACAAACCCCGCCTCCTGACATGTCAGCTCATTACATCTACAAACCCCGCCTCCTGACATGTCAGCTCATTACGTATACAAACCCCGCCTCCTGACATGTCACCTCATTACATATACAAACCCCGCCTCCTGACATGTCAGCTCATTACATATACAAACCCCGCCTCCTGACATGTCAGCTCATTACATCTACAAACCCCGCCTCCCGACATGTCAGCTCATTACCTATACAAACCCCGCCTCCTGACATGTCAGCTCATTACATATACAAACCCCGCCTCCTGACATATCACCTCATTACATATACAAACCCCGCCTCCTGACATGTCACCTCATTACGTATACAAACCCCGCCTCCTGACATGTCACCTCATTACATATACAAACCCCGCCTCCTGACATGTCACCTCATTACATATACAAACCCCGCCTCCTGACATGTCACCTCATTACATATACAAACCCCGCCTCCTGACATGTCAGCTCATTACATATACAAACCCCGCCTCCTGACATATCACCTCATTACATATACAAACCCCGCCTCCTGACATGTCACCTCATTACGTATACAAACCCCGCCTCCTGACATGTCACCTCATTACGTATACAAACCCCGCCTCCTGACATGTCAGCTCATTACATATACAAACCCCGCCTCCTGACATATCACCTCATTACATATACAAACCCCGCCTCCTGACATGTCACCTCATTACATATACAAACCCCGCCTCCTGACATGTCACCTCATTACGTATACAAACCCCGCCTCCTGACATGTCAGCTCATTACGTATACAAACCCCGCCTCCTGACATGTCAGCTCATTACGTATACAAACCCCGCCTCCTGACATGTCACCTCATTACGTATACAAACCCCGCCTCCTGACATGTCAGCTCATTACGTATACAAACCCCGCCTCCTGACATGTCACCTCATTACGTATACAAACCCCGCCTCCTGACATGTCACCTCATTACGTATACAAACCCCGCCTCCTGACATGTCAGCTCATTACATATACAAACCCCGCCTCCTGACATATCACCTCATTACATATACAAACCCCGCCTCCTGACATGTCACCTCATTACATATACAAACCCCGCCTCCTGACATGTCACCTCATTACGTATACAAACCCCGCCTCCTGACATGTCAGCTCATTACGTATACAAACCCCGCCTCCTGACATGACACCTCATTACCTCTACAAACCCCGCCTCCTGACATGTCAGCTCATTACGTTTACAAACCCCGCCTCCTGACATGTCAGCTTATTACATATACAAACCCCGCCTCCTGACATGTCACCTCATTACATCTACAAACCCCGCCTCCTGACATGTCACCTCATTACGTATACAAACCCCGCCTCCTGACATGTCACCTCATTACATCTACAAACCCCGCCTCCTGACATGTCACCTCATTACGTATACAAACCCCGCCTCCTGACATGTCAGCTCATTACATATACAAACCCCGCCTCCTGACATATCACCTCATTACATATACAAACCCCGCCTCCTGACATGTCAGCTCATTACATATACAAACCCCGCCTCCTGACATGTCAGCTCATTACATATACAAACCCTGCCTCCTGACATGTCACCTCATTACATATACAAACCCCGCCTCCTGACATGTCACCTCATTACCTCTACAAACCCCGCCTCCTGACATGTCATCTCATTATATATACAAACCCCGCCTCCTGACATGTCACCTCATTACATATACAAACCCCGCCTCCTGACATGTCAGCTCATTACATATACAAACCCCGCCTCCTGACATGTCAGCTCATTACATATACAAACCCCGCCTCCTGACATATCACCTCATTACATATACAAACCCCGCCTCCTGACATGTCACCTCATTACATATACAAACCCCGCCTCCTGACATGTCACCTCATTACGTATACAAACCCCGCCTCCTGACATGTCACCTCATTACATATACAAACCCCGCCTCCTGACATGTCACCTCATTACATATACAAACCCCGCCTCCTGACATGTCACCTCATTACGTATACAAACCCCGCCTCCTGATATGTCACCTCATTACATATACAAACCCCGCCTCCTGATATGTCACCTCATTACGTATACAAACCCCGCCTCCTGACATGTCACCTCATTACATATACAAACCCCGCCTCCTGACATATCAGCTCATTACGTATACAAACCCCGCCTCCTGACATGTCACCTCATTACGTATACAAACCCCGCCTCCTGACATGTCAGCTCATTACATCTACAAACCCCGCCTCCTGACATGTCAGCTCATTACGTATACAAACCCCGCCTCCTGACATGTCACCTCATTACATATACAAACCCCGCCTCCTGACATGTCAGCTCATTACATATACAAACCCCGCCTCCTGACATGTCAGCTCATTACATCTACAAACCCCGCCTCCCGACATGTCACCTCATTACATATACAAACCCCACCTCCTGACATGTCACCTCATTACGTATACAAACCCCGCCTCCTGACATGTCAGCTCATTACGTATACAAACCCCGCCTCCTGACATGTCACCTCATTACATCTACAAACCCCGCCTCCTGACATGTCACCTCATTACGTATACAAACCCCGCCTCCTGAGATGTCAGCTCATTACGTATACAAACCCCGCCTCCTGACATATCACCTCATTACATATACAAACCCCGCCTCCTGACATGTCAGCTCATTACATATACAAACCCCGCCTCCTGACATGTCAGCTCATTACATATACAAACCCTGCCTCCTGACATGTCACCTCATTACATATACAAACCCCGCCTCCTGACATGTCACCTCATTACCTCTACAAACCCCGCCTCCTGACATGTCATCTCATTATATATACAAACCCCGCCTCCTGACATGTCACCTCATTACATATACAAACCCCGCCTCCTGACATGTCAGCTCATTACATATACAAACCCCGCCTCCTGACATGTCAGCTCATTACATATACAAACCCCGCCTCCTGACATATCACCTCATTACATATACAAACCCCGCCTCCTGACATGTCACCTCATTACATATACAAACCCCGCCTCCTGACATGTCACCTCATTACGTATACAAACCCCGCCTCCTGACATGTCACCTCATTACATATACAAACCCCGCCTCCTGACATGTCACCTCATTACATATACAAACCCCGCCTCCTGACATGTCACCTCATTACATATACAAACCCCGCCTCCTGACATGTCACCTCATTACATATACAAACCCCGCCTCCTGATATGTCACCTCATTACATATACAAACCCCGCCTCCTGACATGTCAGCTCATTACATATACAAACCCCGCCTCCTGACATATCACCTCATTACATATACAAACCCCGCCTCCTGACATGTCACCTCATTACGTATACAAACCCCGCCTCCTGACATGTCACCTCATTACGTATACAAACCCCGCCTCCTGACATGTCAGCTCATTACATATACAAACCCCGCCTCCTGACATATCACCTCATTACATATACAAACCCCGCCTCCTGACATGTCACCTCATTACATATACAAACCCCGCCTCCTGACATGTCACCTCATTACGTATACAAACCCCGCCTCCTGACATGTCAGCTCATTACGTATACAAACCCCGCCTCCTGACATGTCAGCTCATTACGTATACAAACCCCGCCTCCTGACATGTCACCTCATTACGTATACAAACCCCGCCTCCTGACATGTCAGCTCATTACGTATACAAACCCCGCCTCCTGACATGTCACCTCATTACGTATACAAACCCCGCCTCCTGACATGTCACCTCATTACGTATACAAACCCCGCCTCCTGACATGTCAGCTCATTACATATACAAACCCCGCCTCCTGACATATCACCTCATTACATATACAAACCCCGCCTCCTGACATGTCACCTCATTACATATACAAACCCCGCCTCCTGACATGTCACCTCATTACGTATACAAACCCCGCCTCCTGACATGTCAGCTCATTACGTATACAAACCCCGCCTCCTGACATGACACCTCATTACCTCTACAAACCCCGCCTCCTGACATGTCAGCTCATTACGTATACAAACCCCGCCTCCTGACATGTCAGCTTATTACATATACAAACCCCGCCTCCTGACATGTCACCTCATTACATCTACAAACCCCGCCTCCTGACATGTCACCTCATTACGTATACAAACCCCGCCTCCTGACATGTCAGCTCATTACATATACAAACCCCGCCTCCTGACATATCACCTCATTACATATACAAACCCCGCCTCCTGACATGTCAGCTCATTACATATACAAACCCCGCCTCCTGACATGTCAGCTCATTACATATACAAACCCTGCCTCCTGACATGTCACCTCATTACATATACAAACCCCGCCTCCTGACATGTCACCTCATTACCTCTACAAACCCCGCCTCCTGACATGTCATCTCATTATATATACAAACCCCGCCTCCTGACATGTCACCTCATTACATATACAAACCCCGCCTCCTGACATGTCAGCTCATTACATATACAAACCCCGCCTCCTGACATGTCAGCTCATTACATATACAAACCCCGCCTCCTGACATATCACCTCATTACATATACAAACCCCGCCTCCTGACATGTCACCTCATTACGTATACAAACCCCGCCTCCTGACATGTCACCTCATTACGTATACAAACCCCGCCTCCTGACATGTCACCTCATTACATATACAAACCCCGCCTCCTGACATGTCACCTCATTACATATACAAACCCCGCCTCCTGACATGTCACCTCATTACGTATACAAACCCCGCCTCCTGATATGTCACCTCATTACGTATACAAACCCCGCCTCCTGACATGTCACCTCATTACATATACAAACCCCGCCTCCTGACATATCAGCTCATTACGTATACAAACCCCGCCTCCTGACATGTCACCTCATTACGTATACAAACCCCGCCTCCTGACATGTCAGCTCATTACATCTACAAACCCCGCCTCCTGACATGTCAGCTCATTACGTATACAAACCCCGCCTCCTGACATGTCACCTCATTACATATACAAACCCCGCCTCCTGACATGTCAGCTCATTACATATACAAACCCCGCCTCCTGACATGTCAGCTCATTACATCTACAAACCCCGCCTCCCGACATGTCACCTCATTACATATACAAACCCCACCTCCTGACATGTCACCTCATTACGTATACAAACCCCGCCTCCTGACATGTCAGCTCATTACGTATACAAACCCCGCCTCCTGACATGTCACCTCATTACATCTACAAACCCCGCCTCCTGACATGTCACCTCATTACGTATACAAACCCCGCCTCCTGAGATGTCAGCTCATTACGTATACAAACCCCGCCTCCTGACATATCACCTCATTACATATACAAACCCCGCCTCCTGACATGTCAGCTCATTACATATACAAACCCCGCCTCCTGACATGTCAGCTCATTACATATACAAACCCTGCCTCCTGACATGTCACCTCATTACATATACAAACCCCGCCTCCTGACATGTCACCTCATTACCTCTACAAACCCCGCCTCCTGACATGTCATCTCATTATATATACAAACCCCGCCTCCTGACATGTCACCTCATTACATATACAAACCCCGCCTCCTGACATGTCAGCTCATTACATATACAAACCCCGCCTCCTGACATGTCAGCTCATTACATATACAAACCCCGCCTCCTGACATATCACCTCATTACATATACAAACCCCGCCTCCTGACATGTCACCTCATTACATATACAAACCCCGCCTCCTGACATGTCACCTCATTACGTATACAAACCCCGCCTCCTGACATGTCACCTCATTACATATACAAACCCCGCCTCCTGACATGTCACCTCATTACATATACAAACCCCGCCTCCTGACATGTCACATCATTACGTATACAAACCCCGCCTCCTGATATGTCACCTCATTACATATACAAACCCCGCCTCCTGATATGTCACCTCATTACGTATACAAACCCCGCCTCCTGACATGTCACCTCATTACATATACAAACCCCGCCTCCTGACATATCAGCTCATTACGTATACAAACCCCGCCTCCTGACATGTCACCTCATTACGTATACAAACCCCGCCTCCTGACATGTCAGCTCATTACATCTACAAACCCCGCCTCCTGACATGTCAGCTCATTACGTATACAAACTCCGCCTCCTGACATGTCACCTCATTACATATACAAACCCCGCCTCCTGACATGTCAGCTCATTACATATACAAACCCCGCCTCCTGACATGTCAGCTCATTACATCTACAAACCCCGCCTCCCGACATGTCAGCTCATTACCTATACAAACCCCGCCTCCTGACATGTCAGCTCATTACATCTACAAACCCCGCCTCCTGACATGTCCCCTCATTACATATACAAACCCCGCCTCCTGACATGTCCCCTCATTACATATACAAACCCCGCCTCCTGACATGTCAGCTCATTACGTATACAAACCCCGCCTACTGACATGTCACCTCATTACATATACAAACCCCGCCTCCTGACATGTCACCTCATTACATATACAAACCCCGCCTCCTGACATGTCACCTCATTACGTATACAAACCCCGCCTCCTGACATGTCAGCTCATAACGTATACAAACCCCGCCTCCTGACATGTCACCTCATTATAAATACAAACCCCGCCTCCTGACATGTCAGCTCATTATGTATACAAACCCCGCCTCCTGACATGTCAGCTCATTACATCTACAAACCCCGCCTCCTGACATGTCAGCTCATTACGTATACAAACCCCGCCTCCTGACATGTCAGCTCATTACGTATACAAACCCCACCTCCTGACATGTCAGCTCATTACATATACAAACCCTGCCTCCTGACATGTCAGCTCATTACGTATACAAACCCCGCCTCCTGACATGTCACCTCATTACATATACAAACCCCGCCTCCTGACATGTCACCTCATTACGTATACAAACCCCGCCTCCTGACATGTCAGCTCATTACGTATACAAACCCCGCCTCCTGACATGTCACCTCATTATAAATACAAACCCCGCCTCCTGACATGTCAGCTCATTACATCTACAAACCCCGCCTCCTGACATGTCAGCTCATTACGTATACAAACCCCGCCTCCTGACATCTCACCTCATTACATATACAAACCCCGCCTCCTGACATGTCCCCTCATTACATATACAAACCCCGCCTCCTGACATGTCAGCTCATTACGTATACAAACCCCGCCTACTGACATGTCACCTCATTACATATACGAACCCCGCCTCCTGACATGTCACCTCATTACGTATACAAACCCCGCCTCCTGACATGTCACCTCATTACGTATACAAACCCCGCCTCCTGACATGTCACCTCATTATAAATACAAACCCCGCCTCCTGACATGTCAGCTCATTATGTATACAAACCCCGCCTCCTGACATGTCACCTCATTACGTATACAAACCCGCCTCCTGACATGTCAGCTCATTACATCTACAAACCCCGCCTCCTGACATGTCAGCTCATTACGTATACAAACCCCGCCTACTGACATGTCACCTCATTACATATACAAACCCCGCCTCCTGACATGTCACCTCATTACATATACAAACCCCGCCTCCTGACATGTCACCTCATTACATATACAAACCCCGCCTCCTGACATGTCACCTCATTACGTATACAAACCCCGCCTCCTGACATGTCAGCTCATTATGTATACAAACCCCGCCTCCTGACATGTCACCTCATTATAAATACAAACCCCGCCTCCTGACATGTCAGCTCATTACATCTACAAACCCCGCCTCCTGACATGTCAGCTCATTACGTATACAAACCCCGCCTCCTGACATCTCACCTCATTACATATACAAACCCCGCCTCCTGACATGTCAGCTCATTACGTATACAAACCCCGCCTCCTGACATGTCACCTCATTACGTATACAAACCCCGCTTCCTGACATGTCAGCTCATTACCTCTACAAACCCCGCCTCCTGACATGTCACCTCATTACCTCTACAAACCCCGCCTCCTGACATGTCACCTCATTACGTATACAAACCCCGCCTCCTGACATGTCAGCTCATTATAAATACAAACCCCGCCTCCTGACATGTCAGCTCATTATGTATACAAACCCCGCCTCCTGACATGTCACCTCATTACGTATACAAACCCGCCTCCTGACATGTCAGCTCATTACATCTACAAACCCCGCCTCCTGACATGTCAGCTCATTACGTATACAAACCCCGCCTCCTGACATGTCACCTCATTACGTATACAAACCCCGCCTCCTGACATGTCAGCTCATTACCTCTACAAACCCCGCCTCCTGACATGTCACCTCATTACATATACAAACCCCGCCTCCTGACATGTCACCTCATTACGTATACAAACCCCGCCTCCTGACATGTCAGCTCATTATAAATACAAACCCCGCCTCCTGACATGTCAGCTCATTATGTATACAAACCCCGCCTCCTGACATGTCACCTCATTACGTATACAAACCCGCCTCCTGACATGTCAGCTCATTACATCTACAAACCCCGCCTCCTGACATGTCAGCTCATTACGTATACAAACCCCGCCTCCTGACATGTAACCTCATTACATATACAAACCCCGCCTCCTGACATGTCAGCTCATTATGTATACAAACCCCGCCTCCTGGCATGTCACCTCATTAAGTCTACAAACCCCGCCTCCTGACATGTCACCTCATTACATATACAAACCCCGCCTCCTGACATGTCACCTCATTACATCTACAAACCCCGCCTCCTGACATGTCACCTCATTATATATATAAACCCCGCCTCCTGACATGTCACCTCATTACATCTACAAACCCCGCCTCCTGACATGTCACCTCATTATATATACAAACCCCGCCTCCTGACATGTCATCTCATTACGTTCACAAACCCCGCCTCCTGACATGTCACCTCATTATATATACATACCCCGCCTCCTGACATGTCAGCTCATTACGTATACAAACCCCGCCTCCTGACATGTCAGCTCATTATATATACAAACCCCGCCTCCTGACATGTCAGCTCATTATATATACAAACCCCGCCTCCTGACATGTCACCTCATTACATATACAAACCCCGCCTCCTGACATGTCCCCTCATTACATATACAAACCCCGCCTCCTGACATGTCAGCTCATTACATATACAAACCCCGCCTCCTGACATGTCACCTCATTACGTATACAAACCCCGCCTCCTGACATGTCACCTCATTACATATACAAACCCCGCCTACTGACATGTCACCTCATTACATATACAAACCCCGCCTCCTGACATGTCAGCTCATTACATATACAAACCCCGCCTCCTGACATGTCACCTCATTACATATTCATACCCCGCCTCCTGACATATCACCTCATTACATATACAAACCCCGCCTCCTGACATGTCCCCTCATTACATCTACAAACCCCGCCTCCTGACATGTCCCCTCATTACATATACAAACCCCGCCTCCTGACATGTCCCCTCATTACATATACAAACCCCGCCTCCTGACCTGGCAGCTCATTACGTATACAAACCCCGCCTCCTGATATGTCACCTCATTACATATACAAACCCCGCCTCCTGACATGTCACCTCATTATATATACATACCCCGCCTCCTGACATGTCAGCTCATTACGTATACAAACCCCGCCTCCTGACATGTCAGCTCATTATATATACAAACCCCGCCTCCTGACATGTCAGCTCATTATATATACAAACCCCGCCTCCTGACATGTCACCTCATTACATATACAAACCCCGCCTCCTGACATGTCCCCTCATTACATATACAAACCCCGCCTCCTGACATGTCCCCTCATTACGTATACAAACCCCGCCTCCTGACATGTCAGCTCATTATATATACAAACCCCGCCTCCTGACATGTCAGCTCATTATGTATACAAACCCCGCCTCCTGACATGTCCCCTCATTACATATACAAACCCCGCCTCCTGACATGTCCCCTCATTACATATACAAACCCCGCCTCCTGACATGTCACCTCATTACATATGCTGGTCCCCCTACACACAGTATATGAGATCTCCTCATCCTTTAGTACAAAGTCCGGCACTGAGGAGGAACCAGAAGATCAGGAGAAGAATGAGAAATAGTGGAAGAGAATCAGCATGAGAGCCAAGAAAAGAGCATTTCCAGGAGAGAAGAGAAGAGAGGAGAGGAGAGGAGAGGAGAGGAGAGGAGAGGAGAGGAGAGGAGAGGAGAGGAGGAGGAGAGGAGAGGAGAGGAGAGGAGAGGAGAGGAGAGGAGAGGAGAGGAGAGGAGAGGAGAGGAGAGGAGAAGAGAGGAGAGGAGAGGAGAGGAGAGGAGAGGAGAGGAGAGGAGAGGAGAGGAGAGGAGAGGAGAGGAGAGGAGAGGAGAGGAGAGGAGAGGAGAGAGAGGAGAGGAGAGGAGAGGAGGAATGTCCATGAAAATCCCAAGAGATACATCGAGACCCCTCCCCTCCCCCACCTATAACTCTCTGTATATATATATATATCTCTGTGTTGTGTCTCCTCTTTGGATCTCTCACCGGTCTCAGCATGATGTCTTCTGGTCACATGGACAGTCCCCGCCCATCAGATCACCTCAGTCATGTGATCAGGGAGGGGGCGTGGTCAGTGTCTGCTGATATCACATTGTATCTCTGCTGAGGATTCTCTCCATACAATGTAACAATCATAAGAGAGAGAATGTCCGGGGATCAGAGGATAATCACATCATGTCACCTCCTATATACCCTGCTCCCTCCTATATACCCTCCTCCCTCCTATATACCCTCCTCCTCCCCTCCTATATACCCTCCTCCTCCCTCCTATATACCCTCCTCCTCCCCTCCTATATACCCTACCCTCCTCCTCCCTCCTATATACCCTCCTCCTCCCTCCTATATACCCTCCTCCTCCCTCCTATATACCCTCCTCCTCCCCTTCTATATACCCTCCTCCTCCCCTCCTATATACTCTCCTCCCCCTCCTATATACCCTCCTCCTCCCTCCTATATACCCTCCTCCTCCCTCCTATATACCCTCCTCCTCCCTCCTATATACCCTCCTCCTCCCCTTCTATATACCCTCCTCCTCCCCTCCTATATACTCTCCCTCTCCCCCCTCCTATATACCCTCCTCCTCCCTCCTATATACCCTCCTCCTCCCTCCTATATACCCTCCTCCTCCCTCCTATATACTCCTCCTCCCCTCCTATATACTCTCCTCCCCCCTCCTATACCCTCCTCCCCTCCTATATACCCTCCTCCTCCCCTCCTATATACCCTCCTCCTCCTCCTATATACCCTCCCCCTGCTTTATACCCTCCTCCCCCTCCTATATACCCTCCTCCACCCACCTATATACCCTCCTCCCTCCCCTCCTATATACCCTCCTCCCTCTCCTATATACCCTCCTCCTCCCTCCTATATACCCTCCTCCTCCCTTCTATATACCCTCCTCCTCCCCTCCTATATACCCTCCTCCTCCCCTCCTATATACTCTCCTCCCCCCTCCTATATACCCTCCTCCTCCCTCCTATATACCCTCCCTCCTCCCCTCCTATATACCCTCCTCCTCCCTCCTATATACCCTCCTCCTCCCCTTCTATATACCCTCCTCCTCCCCTCCTATATACTCTCCTCCCCCCTCCTATATACCCTCCTCCTCCCTCCTATATACCCTCCTCCTCCCTCCTATATACCCTCCTCCTCCCTCCTATATACCTCCTCCTCCCCTTCTATATACCCTCCTCCTCCCCTCCTATATACTCTCCTCCCCCCTCCTATATACCCTCCTCCTCCCTCCTATATACCCTCCTCCTCCCTCCTATATACTCCTCCTCCCCTCCATATACTCTCCTCCCCCCACCTATATACCCTCCTCCCCTCCTATATACCCTCCTCCTCCCTCCTATATACCCTCCTCCTCCCTCCTATATACCCTCCCCCCTGCTTTATACCCTCCTCCCCCTCCTATATACCCTCCTCCACCCACCTATATACCCTCCTCCCCCTCCTATATACCCTCCTCCCTCTCCTATATACCCTCCTCCTCCCTCCTATATACCCTCCTCCTCCCCTTCTATATACCCTCCTCCTCCCCTCCTATAATACCCTCCTCCTCCCTCCTATATACTCTCCTCCCCCCTCCTATATACCCTCCTCCTCCCTCCTATATACCCTCCTCCTCCCTCCTATATACCCTCCTCCTCCCTCCTATATACCCTCCTCCTCCCCTCCTATATACCCTCCTCCTCCCTCCTATATACCCTCCCCCCTGCTTTATACCCTCCTCCCCCTCCTATATACCCTCCTCCACCCACCTATATACCCTCCTCCCCCTCCTATATACCCTCCTCCTCCCCTCCTATATACCCTCCTCCTCCCTCTCCTATATACCCTCCTCCCCCTCCTATATACCCTCCTCCTCCCCTCCTATATACCCTCCTCCTCCCTCCTATATACCCTCCTCCCCCTCCTATATACCCTCCTCCTCCCTCCTATATACCCTCCTCATCCCTCCTATATACCCTCCTCCTCCCTCCTATATACCCTCCTCCTCCCTCCTATATACCCTCCTCATCCCTCCTATATACCCTCCTCCTCCCTCCTATATACCCTCCTCATCCCTCCTATATACCCTCCTCCTCCCTCCTATATACCCTCCTCATCCCTCCTATATACCCTCCTCCTCCCCTCCTATATACTCTCCTCCCCCTCCTATATACCCTCCTCCTCCCTCCTATATACCCTCCTCCTCCCTCCTATATACCCTCCTCCTCCCTCCTATATACCCTCCTCCCCCCTCCTATATACCCTCCTCCTCCCCTCCTATATACCCTCCTCCTCCCTCCTATATACCCTCCCCCTGCTTTATACCCTCCTCCCCCTCCTATATACCCTCCTCCACCCACCTATATACCCTCCTCCTCCCCTCCTATATACCCTCTCCTCCCTCCTATATACCCTCCTCCTCCCTCCTATAACCCTCCTCATCCCTCCTATATACCCTCCTCCTCCCTCCTATATACCCTCCTCCTCCCTCCTATATACCCTCCTCCTCCCCTCCTATATACCCTCCTCCTCCCTCCTATATACCCTCCTCCCCCTCCTATATACCCTCCTCATCCCTCCTATATACCCTCCTCCTCCCTCCTATATACCCTCCTCCTCCCTCCTATATACCCTCCTCATCCCTCCTATATACCCTCCTCCTCCCTCCTATATACCCTCCACCCTCCATATGCCCCTCCTCCCTCCTATATACTCTCCTCCCCCTCCTATATACCCTCCTCCTCCCTCCTATAGACCCTCCTCCTCCCTCCTATATACCCTCCTCCTCCCCTCCTATATATCCCTCCTCCCCTCCTATATACCCTCCTCCTCCCCTCCTATATACCCTCCTCCTCCCTCCTAATACCCTCCCCCTGCTTTATTACCCTCCTCCCCCTCCTATATACCCTCCTCCACCCACCTATATACCCTCCTTCCCCTCCTATATACCCTCCTCCTCCCCTCCTATATACCCTCCTCCTCCCTCCTATATACCCTCCTCCCCCTCCTATATACCCTCCTCCTCCTCCTATATACCCTCCTCCCCCTCCTATATACCCTCCTCCTCCCTCCTATATACCCTCCACCCACCTATATACCCACCTCCTCCCTCCTATATACCCTCCTCATCCCTCCTATATACCCTCCTCCTCCCTCCTATATACCCTCCACCCTCCTATATACCCTCCTCCTCCCTCCTATATACCCTCCCCACCCTCCTATATACCCTCCTCCCTCCTATATACCCTCTCCCCTCCTATATACCCTCCTATATACCATCCTCCCCCCTATATACCCTCCTATATACCCTCCTTCTCCCTCCTATATACCCTCCTCCCTCCTATATACCCTCACCCCCTCCTATATACCCTCCTCCACCCTCCTATATACCCTCACCCCCTCCTATATACCCTCCTCCACCCTCCTATATACCCTCCTCCCCCTCCTATATACCCTCCTCCACCCTCCTATATACCCTCCTCCACCCTCCTATATACCCTCCCCCCCTCCTATATACCCTCCTCCTATATACCCTCCCCCACCCTCCTATATACCCTCCTCCCCTCCTATATACCCTCCTCCTATATACCCTCCTCCACCCTCCTATATACCCTCCTCCCTCCTATATACCCTCCCCTCCTATATACCCTGCTCCCTCCCTCCTATACCCCTCCTCCCCCTCCTATATACCCTCCTCCTCCCTCCTATATACCCTCCTCCACCCTCCTATATACCCTCCTCCCTCCTATATAACTTCCTCCCTCTATATACCCTCCTATATACCCTCCTCCTCCCTCCTATATACGCTCCCCCCTCCTATATACCCTCCTCCTCCCCCCTATATACCCTCCTCCCCCTCCTATATACCCTCCTCTCCCTCCTATATACCCTCCCTCCTCCCTCCTATATACCCTGCTCCTCCCTCCTATAACACCCTCCTCCCTCTCCTATATACCCTCCTCCCTCCTATATACCCTCCTCCACCCTCCTATATACCCTCCTCCTCCTCCTATATACTCTCCCCCCTCCTCCCCCCTATATACCCTCCTCCCTCCTATATACCCTCCTCCTCCCTCCTATATACTCTCCCCCCCTCCTATATACCCTCCTCCTCCCCCCTATATACCCTGCTCCTCCCTCCTATACACCCTCCTCCTCCCTCCTATATACCCTCCTCCACCCTCCTATATACCCTCCTCCTCACTCCTATATAACTTCCTCCCCTCCTATATACCCCTCCTATATACCCTCCTCCTCCCTCCTATATACTTTCCCCCCCTCCTATATACCCTCCTCCTCCCCTCCTATATACCCTCCTCCTCCCTCCTATATACCCTCCTCCCCTCCTATATACCCTCCTCCTCCCCTCCTATATACCCTCCTCCTCCCCTCCTATATACCCTCCTCCCCATCCTATATACCCTCCTCCCTCCTATATACCCTCATCCCTCCTATATACCCTCATCCCTCCTATATACCCTCCTCCACCCTCCTATATACCCTCCTCCTCCCTCCTATATACCCTCCTCCCTCCTATATACCCTCCTCCCCTCCTATATACCCTCCTCCTCCCTCCTATATATCCTCCTCCTCCCTCCTATATACCCTCCTCCCTCCTATATACCCTCCTCCCCTCCTATATACCCTCCTCCCCTCCTATATACCCTCCTCCTCCCTCCTATATATCCTCCTCCTCCCCTCCTATATACCCTCCTCCTCCCCTCCTATATACCCTCCTCCTCCCCTCCTATATACCCTCCTCCCCATCCTATATACCCTCCTCCCTCCTATATACCCTCATCCCTCCTATATACCCTCATCCCTCCTATATACCCTCCTCCTCCCTCCTATATACCCTCCTCCTCCCTCCTATAAACCCTCCTCCTCCCTCCTCTATATACCCTCCTCCTCCCTCTCCTATATACCCTCCTCCCCCTCCTATATACCCTCCTCCCTCCTATATACCCTCCTCCCTCTCCTATATACCCTCCTCCCCCTCCTATATACCCTCCTCCCCCTCCTATATACCCTCCTATATACCCTCCTCCCTCCCATATACCCTCCTCCCCCTCCTATATACTCTCCTCCCCCTCCTATATACCCTCCTATATACCCTCCTCCCCCTCCTATATACCCTCCTCCCCCTCCTATATACCCTCCTATATACCCTCCTCCCCCTCCTATATACTCTCCTATCTCCTCCCTCCTATTTCATTTCTTCCTAAGGACTCCTTTAGACCCCCATCCTTCCATCCATCCTATGGACCCCAATCCTCGCTCCACTTATAGACCTCCATCCCTTTACCCAACTTTTTGAACCCCAAACCGGTCACTCCTGTGGACCCTCCTATGGATCTCCATTCTTCTGTACCTCCTGTGAACTCCATCCCTCTGTCTTCTCCCTTGAACCCCATCCCTCTGTCTTCTCCCTTGAACCCCATCCCTCTGTCTTTTCCCTTGAACCCCATCCCTTTGTCTTTTCCCTTGAACCCCATCCCTCTGTCTTCTCCCTTGAACCCCATCCCTCTGTCTTCTCCCTTGAACCCCATCCCTCTGTCTTCTCCCTTGAACCCCATCCCTCTGTCTTCTCCCTTGAACCCCATCCCTCTGTCTTTTCCCTTGAACCCCATCCCTCTGTCTTCTCCCTTGAATCCCATGCCTCTGTCTTCTCCCTTGAACCCCATCCCTCTGTCTTTTCCCTTGAACCCCATCCCTCTGTCTTCTCCCTTGAACCCCATCCAACTGTCTTTTCCCTTGAACCCCATCCCTCTGTCTTTTCCCTTGAACCCCATCCCTCTGTCTTTTCCCTTGAACTCCATCCCTCTGTCTTCTCCCTTGAACCCCATCCCTCTGTCTTCTCCCTTGAACCCCATCCCACTGTCTTTTCCCTTGAACCCCATCTCTCTGTCTTTTCCCTTGAACCCCATCCCACTGTCTTTTCCCTTGAACCCCATCCCTCTGTCTTTTCCCTTGAACCCCATCCCTCTGTCTTTTCCCTTGAACTCCATCCCTCTGTCTTCTCCCTTGAACCCCATCCCTCTGTCTTCTCCCTTGAACCCCATCCCTCTGTCTTCTCCCTTGAACCCCATCCCTCTGTCTTCTCCCTTGAACCCCATCCCTCTATCTTCTCCCTTGAACCCCATCCCTCTGTCTTCTCCCTTGAACCCCATCCCTCTGTCTTCTCCCTTGAACCCCATCCCTCTGTCTTCTCCCTTGAACCCCATCCCTCTGTCTTTTCCCTTGAACCCCATCCCTCTGTCTTTTCCCTTGAACCCCATCCCTCTGTCTTTTCCCTTGAACCCCATCCCTCTGTCTTTTCCCTTCAACCCCATCCCTCTGTCTTCTCCCTTGAACCCCATCCCACTGTCTTTTCCCTTGAACCCCATGCCTCTGTCTTCTCCCTTGAACCCCATCCCACTGTCTTTTCCCTTGAACCCCATCTCTCTGTCTTTTCCCTTCAACCCCATCCCTCTGTCTTTTCCCTTGAACCCCATCCCTCTGTCTTCTCCCTTGAACCCCATCCCTCTGTCTTCTCCCTTGAACCCCATCCCTCTGTCTTCTCCCTTGAACCCCATCCCACTGTCTTTTCCCTTGAACCCCATCC